>JBCEWB010114666.1:0-11696 GCA_039654565.1 Peronia peronii
CAACAACAACAACAACAACAACAACAACAACAATAACAACAACAACAACAACAATAACAACAACAATAACAACAACAACATCAACAATAACAACAACAATAACAACAACAATAATAACAACAACATCAACAACAACAACATCAACAACAACAACAACAACAACAACAACAACAATACAACAACAACAACAACAACAACATCAACAATAACATCAACAACAACAACAACAACAACAATAATAATAACAACATCAACAATAACAACAACAATAACAACAACAACAACATCAACAATAACAACAACAATAATAACAACAACAACAAAAAACAACAACAACAACAAACTAATCTATCGTGTCGCGCCCTATTGAGTATTTGCCTTGAACTTCCTTCTTTTCCTTACCTTAGGCGAAAAGTAACTCCTCAAATTAGAGCTCCCAAGGAACTCTGTCGCGCAGATTTCCTCCAATTCAGAAGCCATGCTTCTCATCAGCACATTCTATAGACTTCAGATCCCCTTGCAGACATTTTTGTGCCGAAATTATGGTCTGTCGGCGGACACTTTCACTGATCTAGTTCTCCGAAGTAAAGATCTTTGTGATTCAGATTTGTTGAGTAACTGCTACTCTAGATCCGTTGTAATAGACCTGTGAGCTGTTCTTGATCATATAATATTTCCACGTTTTTTTCCCGAACAAACAAAGTAAGATTAATTTGGGAGAAAGGGCTCATAACAGAGAAAGTTATAAAGAGGTAGACATACAAAGAATACACTAAGGCCAACATAGAAAACAAGATGAAAAAATACAATCAACAGTCATTTTTTTCTATAAGTTTATCACAGATGTCCAATGAAATGATCATAAACAGGACGTCATAATTAGAAAATATTGTAAAGAAAGAGGTGACGGTATGTCCTCACAAAGAATAATAGGTCATGAGAATATTGTCCTTCTTCTTCAGTATGTGTAAAAATGTAACCATGAGAAAAAATGAAAGACCAAAAAAGCCACTTGTTCCATTTCTTTCACAAACATTAAGAATTGTTAACTCAGTTTATATTAACACTCCTGGATATGTTTTGCCATGCTGAAGAGGGAGAAAACTTGGAACTTTACAAACAAATCAATAGGAACTAAATCACGTGACAAGTTCCGTAGCTTTTCATCCTATCTACAATTATATTCATTCGTGCATAACGTATAATTTTTCATGTAACATGTAAACAGCAAACATATTGAGTACAATCAGACCATATCTATTTTACAATAAACGGGGGAGGAATTTTGCAACGTCCAGGCAATTAAATGAAATAAAAGATTTTAAAAAATTACTGAATAAGTGATTCTAGAATAGTTTTCTCTGAGTGTTCACATACACACACACATACATATACGCAGACGAACACACACACATGCATACACAGATTAATTATATTTACCCTTAAGAGTAGAAAGAAAGTTTTAGAGACGGAGTGCTGTACTGGCCTCTCAAAAATTAAATGTAAACATGGACAGAAATTTTGACTGACACCTTTCAGCATCAGTTGATAAAACAGATAGCAGGTGCTTACTTAAACAAGTCAGTATTTACTGCAGTACAGTGAAGTGAGTTTCTAGTGAGACTAGGATATATGAAATTCTTGAATTTGCACCATGACTTGTCAGTGGGCACAATCGCTCACTCTTTCTCACTCCCTCCCCCCCCCCCCTCTCTCTCTCTCTGTTCTAGAGTAACGTAACGCATCATAGCTTCTAGTAAACCAATCCTTTATCTTTATCCTACAACAAATCAATGTTAAAAAAACAGAATAAAAAAGTTTGTACAGTTTGTATTGATAAAATCAATATCAACAAAATGTTATGTTATAAACTTACTCCCCAAACTAACACAATAAACAAACTTTGTAACCTGTAATTCTTCACCTCCAAATTCGGTTAAAAGTAGATCTGTAAAAGAAGAGACATTTTTGTGAAGAGGGCAATTTATAATTTGTGACATTCGATACTAGATGAAAAAAAAACAAACAAAACCCCCCAGATTTACGAACAGCATCATTGTCACAAACCCCAGTGCAGTTATCTTTGAATCTGCAGCTTTGTGCAAGTTTCACTGATCATGTAACCAGCGACATCCAAATCACATTCTACATAATGCTTGTTCATAACCTTTGTATGACTTACATAGGCATTTTCAACTTTATCATTACATCATCATCACCATCTGAATTACTTCTGAATAATTACTGTTTTCAAGAAAGAAAGAAAGAAACAAACAAACAAAAAACAACAACAACAACTAAAAAAACAACAAAAACAAAACAAAAAACAAACAAAGAAGAAGAAGAAGAAGAAAACAAATGAAAACAAACTGGCACGTATCATTCTCATTACTTATCATTGATAACACTATAACAAGTCACGTCAAGATAATGATCATGGAGATTTTGGTTTTAGAAATCGAAATGAAGTAAAATTTATGACATGATGTTAAAGATCATCATTCTGTGAGTGTGTCAGTAACAAAACAAAAATTACCTCGGCAATTGTGATGACAGTGCCATTTATTTTTTTTGGTAGGGTCATTCTTCATGACAACAATGGAGTAGGAGGTGCCTTGAATGACCAACATAGCTGTTAACATGTGGAAGTGAAGGGAGCAAGAGCACTAATACTACACTACAAGATATGTTCAAAACATACCAATTCAACCACTTCATCCATTCATTTATTTCCATATATCCGTCCGTCCATTTATATATCCATCCATCCATCCATCCATCCATCCATCCATCCATCCATCCATTCATCCATCCATCCATCCATCCATCCATCCATCATCCATCCATCCATCCATCCATCCATCCATCCATCCATCCATCCATCCATCCATCACCCATCCGTCAGTCCATTTCATTATTTAAAACTCAATATGATAAGGCATTCATTCCACAACAGGCATATCCATAGTTAAGATATGGATAAAACGTCAAAACAAGACTCCAGTACCCAATCACGTAAAAATAGTTTATATTTTTACATCAAGAAATTCGTGGGAAGGACAGAAGACAGAACTACATGACGTGAATGACAAAATTTTATATAAAAAGATTTAAAGCATTTAATTATTTTTATCACTTCTTAGACAATTGGCTTTGAATCTTTCGTTGGTGGAGATGTTCTAACATGTTCAGGAATAGTCATTAAATCCTATATTAGATCATAGAAACTCTAAGTGAAAGAATTCATATTTTACAACGACATTGCAAACAATATCTTTGGTGCTCTAAAACTGATATCTTGTATCTTAGTGTTATTTTTACGTGTCTCATTTGCTTGAAATCCAACTGTTGGCAAATGAACTTTGAATTTAATAAAATATGGCATTTGGTTGTTAAATCATTGCATCGGTAAGGATAATTACTGATTTTCTTCTTAAACAGGTCCTCATGTTGGAAATCCCTGTGAAGCTTTCCTATTATCTTTAATATTATTCATATTGCTATTTGTATACACAGTAAATTGCCAGAAAAAATATTCTATTGTTTCATCTTAGAAATTAATTTACACAGTAGACTAATATTAGTAATCTATATTATATTTTATGTTCATCAAATTCCAGTAAAGTATTGAAAGGTCATACTAAAATGTATCAACGCTGTACAGGTCATACAATCTCTGAAATAAAAGGAAGAAATTTCGTTTCTTCATCCTTCTGCAAATGCAATCGGATTTACTCGAAATAAATGTATGAGGTATTGATGTGCTAAACAAAAAAAGGATATTGATGACTGATGTGGGTGGTCTTTAGTCATCCATTGCCCATTTTGTGTAGTATTAATTACAATCATATTAGAAAAAAAAATCACATTAGAGATACGCCGTATAAATCCGGATCAACATGGTCTGTCCTTGAGAAGGAATTAAAACCTTTGTCTCAAAGGAATGTTCATTCAGCTATGCCCAGAAAATTTGTCACATAGTGATATTGATGTAAGTGGAATGTGTAAGAAACGAAACAGTGGAAGGAAATAATATGCTTTTGTAGTACAGATCATAGAAAAGCAAACCAATTGCAGTTCTGCAAAGCTCTTGTTTTGATTTCTTGGAATGAATCAGAGGAATTGAAATGGCTGCATTTAAAACTTAACCGACGCTGAGTCGGCTAGTCTAAGACGATCTTGCGTAGGACGAATTCGTTTTCTTACTGCGGGGCATGTAAAATTGATAAGTTGGTTGATCTGGAGCCCTGGGGAAACCATAATGATGATGAATTGTAAAGGGTCAACATTGAACACAAGTTCCTCACAAGTATCAAAAGTTCTTAACACTTAAGGAAAACCATATAAAATCACAGAAAGCCTTTACTAAACCCAAATAGATATTACTGTGTATGACAGATACCAGCCTATTATAATGAACACTAAGGCTATTATAAAATTAGAAATTTCACTATGTGACTGATTTTCACCAGAGCCTCACACAAATTTACTAGAATGTTATTAGAAATTGAATCTAGTCATGTACGGTGTTATAAACTTCGCTTAGGTGACAGAATGTATTATATTTGGAAAAAAAAAAAAGAAAAAACCGCTCAGCGGTGTCTCAAACGGTTACGAGAATCCCGTTTTTGTAATTTATAAAAATCCAATCAAATTATGAAATACATGTAACAATAATAGTGCTACTTAACTTTTCACTGAATATGGACAGGGCGGAAATAGTGTTGCTACACATTTCCACTAACAGAAAAATCAAGGGCATGGAAGCTTTCACTGGTAATAATGCGTGCATAAGATTGCATACAACTTAGAGAGATTCCCTTATGAATCGGACCATAATTGAAATTTTTGTACAAATCACATCATTCCACTGCTATTCTAACGAAAGCTCGTTATATGACCTTATCTTTAAAAGTTTGATTTATGATAACAAAACTAATAGTCCAGTCTCATATGGCCTCTGAAAATTTAGATAAGACTTGTGATAAAATATAGGAATTAAAATCAAATAAAAACTGAGGCTAAAACGGAAGAGACAGGAGTGATAAAAGCGTGTGCTATACTTTGTGAACCGACAGATTGTCCAAACATGATAAATTGATATGGAATTGATCGCCTGAAAGTTATGGATATGGAATGGTGGAGGCTTGAAACATTATGCACAACGGCGTGCTCTTTTATTTGCTTGGCAGTATTATGTGTGTACACAGGCTCTCTGTGCGTTTGTGATCTGGCATAGGCTACAGTACAAGTTTTGCACGGCCTTGGTAAGCTTTTCAACCTCCTGAGGGTGGTTATCTCGACAAATTTTGTATGGTGATGTGCTGTAAGTTAAGAGTCCTGCCCCTACATATCGTTACGGTGGTCTGGTGGATTTTGCCGAGACCTGCCGACTTTGCGCTTCGCCGCCACATAAACGTTCTATCTGATATAACTAACCATACCAACACCCCTCTTTCCCTAGATCCGTGGATCAATCATTTCTTGGACGAGAAAAAAAAAAGAGCAAAATAACATAATTGTAGTAGGAATTGTTTCTTCACCAGAGTAATCATTTTCCCTTCGCCGAACACAATGGCTGGTAGAAAGACAGCAACAACAGCAATAAAAATAATAAAGTACGAAAAAATTACGTCTTCATTTTGTTTGAACTATTGATGACAAAATAAAAGGTCAAAGTTTACAAAAAATAGAAAACGTTTTCTTTCAACCATGATTTTTTTTTTCTCAGAATTTTTCTAGATGTAGATTTACAGTGAAACAACACATACAGGCTTATTTCCCGCTCCTTAATTTTTTAAAAAATTGTGCCTAACAACTTTTGTGTTGAGCTTAGGGCAGTTATAATATTAGACTGGTGAGAAACAAACCCAGTTACTAACCAAACTGCCCTTTCCCCGTGCGCACTCGTACCACTTTAATTGATCTGTTAAATTTGGACCGAAGACCAGTTTATCAATTACCCAGGCACTACCCCCCCCCCCCCCCCAATTCACAACTCGTTCTCTCCCTCTTACTTGTGTACTCGACATGAGCAGTCTGACTATGCACGACGAACGATCAACAAGACAGTACTGTATGGAGGCCATTGATCCTCTGTCTATCCTTCTTGAGTTACTAAACATAGACCACTTGCATGAGGGAATATTTTTTTGATCCACTGAGCATGGTCACATGGAACGGAAATGATCTCTTGATTTATTAACCATTGACCACTTGGAAAGGGAATGCTTTGTTGATTTATTTAACATTGGTCACATGGAAAGGAACTGTCATCTTAATTTCCTAAACATTGACCACTTGGAAAAGAAATTTCTTCTCGATCTATTAAACGTGTATCACATTTTAAAGGAATGCCTCCTTGATCTACTAAACATAGACCATTTTGGAAGGGAACGCTTTTTTGATTTGTTAAACATGGAACATTTGGAATAGAAAAGTGGAATGAAATTAGCATGATAGCGTTACAATCCGCAAGTTCTCCCATCTCTCCCAACGTTGAACAGACACATAGAAAGTAAAAGAGCCAAAAAATGAAATTTCTGTGCAGTCCTAACATTGCCTCGTTACTTAACCTTGTGAGCAGACCACTCTTGGAAAATGAATAAGAACAATACGTTTTCGGTGTAAGCGTGGCAACGCAAAAATTCACTATTGCCCTAGCATACACAATTCTTACTACAGTCAATATTTTCCTTCTCTGAGAGCAGCTGCTAGTGAAAGTGTTGTCAGCGGTCCAACGACATGTTGTCTAGTGTTTAATGTTCTCGCTGCATTTAAAAACTAACTACGCACAGAGATTTCAAATATGCTTGATATTGAGCTTTATCTAATGCCGAGACATTTCAAAGACATATTTGTGGACTCGCTAACGCTGACTGTTCGCCGGCATATGTTTTTACTGTGTTCTGAAATTAACATAGAAGTGAAAAGTCGTGACCTAGGATTTTACCTCGTTTTGAATATTCTAGGAAAATTAGGAATTTGGTTTAAAATATTCCTGATCAAAACAGCTACAGAAATTGCCGATATCGGTTTTTTTTTTACTAGGCGGTGTATATGCCAAAAGTAACCACCTTGTAGCTTAAATTCAGATGACGAATACAGGTGAGGTTAGCACTTTGATTTCATAATATTCCTGAACAAAACAGTTTGCGGAAATCACCGACTTCAGATTTTTGGCAAGATGGTGGACATGCCAGTTGTAAATATCCTTTTTGATCCTGTCACGGAGTTGATCAGTAATTTTTGTTATAGAATTACTAAGATAAACTCTCTTAAACACCTCCTTTATATCCTTTGCCTAAATTAGTTAAATATCTTCAATAAGGTTGCATTGAAATGGTAAATATTATTCAATAGGCTGAATTCCAAGCTCATAAAGATCAGGGAAGGGAGCAATATCCACAAGTCCGCACTATCAAAATGATAGTATCGTTATGAAACACTTTCTCATCACCTAGTCTCTAATCAAAGACATTCCTTGATACACTTAACTCTTTTTTATTGGAAGGATTATCTTGGGAAAAACAACAGCAACAAACGCACTGACATGCTGCCATACTGAAATGTATACACAGAATTTGAAAGGTTTTCTGTAAATCGCACTATTGGTTTTGCCGATGCACATACAAACTGCAGTTTAGAATAAGAAGAAAGTATTCTTTCGTGATCAACAAGATTACACTTGCCTGTACAAAATGAATTTACAAATCGATGAATGCATTTTTTCTCTTTATACAGTCATGTTATCTAGATCAACAAATAAACCACTTTAAATTCAACATACTTGAACAAGAAACTTGTACATATGAATATAACAGATTTCATAAAATGTCCAGGTCCCTGTCTTCAAGTTCATCGTCCTCTGGAACATCTGCTTGTACTGCGCCGTGGACTCGGCCTGGGACTGGTTCGGGAGTTCCTGAAGACATTTTGTGGCTCTCATTACTACTGTTCGAAGATTTTGAAGATCTTCTACTCTGCGTAGAGGCTGCGTCTTTCTTCCCATTACCACTGCCCTGCTTGGCACCCACGGTTTTGTGGCTGTCGGGAAGGTCTCTCGGTGGAACCGGCCGATGACGTAGTACAGTCTGAGGCGTTTCCTCCACCGAAGCTTCAGTGGAAATGTTCATGGGCGTCGCCTGTCCCGTGGTCAGGTTAGAGCTTCCACCCTCGGGCTCCTCGTGGCGAGGAGAGGAGGACACAGAGTTTTTAGGCGATCCATCAGCGCTATTGGAAGTTGTGATGTTTTGGGGAGAGTTGAATTTGGAGCTGGGATACGTAGAGATGGAGGAACAAGGGGTGGACACGGGGGAGAAGAATCGTAAGACCTCGGTGATGTGCTCGTCGATTCTGTTCATTTTCTGTCTGAGACTGTCAATTTCTTCTTTGATCTCCAATCTTATGTCGTAGAGCGAGGTCAGCATATGTTGCTCTGCCGCCGACAGTCCCCCAGTGACAGCTGGAGCCTGGACAGCCGTGGCCCGGCCTGACTGATTGGTGCTGTTGCTGCTGTTGCTCAGCGTCTCCCTGGTGAGATTATTGATGTTGTTGATGTTGAGAGTTGTGTGAAGGGTCGTGTGCTCCCTCTCCGCTGCCATCTCTTCTCCGATCTGATCCAGCTTGTTATTACTTCTTAATATTCCGCTATCTGTAGAGTCAGTTTTCTTCAAGTTTGTCTTCAGCTCATCTTCCGGAGACTCTTCAATCGGTTCCTGAGCTTTGGCCAAAAACCGTCCCCATTTGGCCATGGGTTTGGCAGAAATTTTGGGAGTTTCCCCCGATCGTGTCTCGATCTTAGGCGACAAATCGTTGAGAGGAATGGCCTTTTCCCCTGAGGCATCCTTTGTATCAGGATCAGTCGAACTACTCCCACCTGTTGCACCGCCCAGAAATTTGCCCCATCGTGATAGCCCCGCCCCTAGTCTTGGCGCGGGTTTACTGGCAGATGCATTTGGGTTTTCCGACACTGTGATCACCCTGGCGGCCCCTCCTTTAGGTAGGTCCTGCTGCGAGTTTTCTCCTTCGTGATTGGACGCTGAGGTTCCGCCCCTTTCCACGTCGTGAGAGTTATGGTGCTTGACATCATGTTTGGTGTCACTGATCTTCCTGAACCGAGAGATCAGCTTCCTCACAGGGTGATCGTTGGCCAAATCCAATGGCGGATCATTCTTTCTCTTTTCTGCCAGTTCCTTCTCCTTCTTGACATCCGCCACTTTGCGGAAGATCAACTGAAAATATAGAACAACAAAGTTTTGTTGCCATATTCTTTCAAATGTTGATTCTGGGTTTTGCTTTGACAGGTCAGAATCTTTTTTTTTAATGAAAACCCTCATCACTTTCATTATCATTAATGTCATCATTAACTTAATCCTCATATCGCATATTTTAATATCATGATAAAGACTAATCACTAGTCTTTAACGAAACACACTATTAAAAAATGAACACATTAAAAAAAAGGGAACAGCTTTCGAGGGTTTGATTTTCTAATGTAAACCGAGTCTTTAATGACTGTTGATCAAATTAGCGAAATTTTCAAGCTTGATTCGCTCTTCGTTAGGGCAATACAGAAAAGATATAAAAATTTTAATTTAAATAGGATATTGCTGTATACGAGAGAAAATGTTAATTAAATGATTTGCTTATTGTAGAGGCGAAGGTTTTCAATTTGTTTAAAAAAGGGAAGAAAAAAAGTACATTTTTGGAGCAATTTGAATTTTACACCTTCTGATTTACAGTGGTCAAATTAAATGAATGTACGTAAGATTTTTATTTAGTCAGTCTTTTTTATTCATTTGGTGCATATAGCTTTTTAATATTTATGTCTAAGAGTGACATCACCAAAAATTGTATTGTCTTTTACTTTGGAAACAAACTGTGCTTTCCTTTTGATTACGCAATAAGGCCAAAACTATCTGGATCATCATCATGATCATCTTATAAAATATAATAAGACTGTCTAACCGGCAACTAATTAAACAATTTTAAAAAAGCAAATAACATATATAAAGAACTTGATATTGATGTAAATAGTAATACTCTGCCAAATTTTCAAGTCAAAATCATCATCATCATCATCATCATTTTATAAAATATATATCTTAAAAATTCAAGACGGATTATCCATCGGCAACTAACCAAACACACCGAAAGAAATTAACAACAATCTGTAGAATTCGATATGCCAAAAATCTGCTAAAAATTTAACATACTGGCCAAATTTTCGAACCTGGGTGTTTTTCATTATCATCATCATCACCAAAGACGATGATAATTTAGTCAATTCGACTATATCGGTATTCAGTAAAAATCATGGAGACAGGGACAACTCATTTTTGTTGTTGTTGTTATTGTTGTAGTGTTTTTTTTTCTTACTGCTGTCTATGTCACACGTACCCTGTGTCTTAAATTGTAGGTGAGGGTTAGGTTTCTTGCAAAAGAGTTGGCGAAGGCATGGTAAAAATCCAGCACTTCTAAAAGGCGGTCACGTTTGATGGCGTGTAGATCACAATAGGTCAAGGCTCGGACATTCGCCGTTGACTGACCGATGGACTGTTCCTTCCAGAAGTTGTCCCCAAAGACATCACCTTTGCCTGTAAAAGCCAAGGACAGTGTATGATATAGCAAACAATAGGCCATCTATAGGACAGTGAATGATGAAGGCTGGCACGATGCATTCCTCTCCACAACTGCAAAATCATCATATTCATGGACCCATACATAAACCTTGCCTACAGAGGGCAAGAAAACATAGACATCTACCAGTCAATTATTGTACATACGGCTAGTGACCCATGGTAGCAGCGCTGGGCAATACATTACAGAAATTGAACATGGACCATTATAGAGCGTGTCGACCTTTACATAAATGATATGGGTTTAGGTAGCAGCTGAACTTAGATGATGCTCGCCATTAGCAAACGAGGGACAAGCGTGCAATAAATCGATCAATCGATCATCAGTCAGTCAGCCAGCCAACCAGGCACTCAACCAGGCAGCCAGCCAACCAGGCAGGGAGCCAATCAGGCAGCCAGCCAGTCATTCAGTCACACAGTCAGTCAGTCAGTTAGTCACTCACTCACTCACTCACTCACTCACCCACTCACTCTCACTCACTCACTCACTCACTCACTTACTCACTCACTCACTCATTCTACTCACTCACTCACTCTACTCACACACTCACTCACTCACTCACTCACCCACTCACTCACTCACTCACTCACTCACTCACTTTCTCACTCACTCATTCTTTCTACTCACTCACTCACTCACTCACTCACTCACTCACTTACTCTACTCACTCACTCACTCACTCACTCACTCACTCACCCACTCACTCATTCATTCTACTCACTCACTCACTCACTCCTCACTCACTCGCTCGCTCGCTAGCTCAATCAATCAATCAATCAATCAATCAATCAATCAATCAATCAATCAATTAATCAATCAACCAACTAATCAGGCAATCAATCAATCACAAACCATTCAGCCAATTAAACAACAACCTAATAAACACCAACCAACCAAGCAAACTCGGTTCCTGTTGTAAATGATATTCAATTGCTTCTCTCTCCTGATCTCTACCTTTGTCTGTTTGTCTGCCTGCCCGTCTGCCTACCTACCTACCTACCTACCTACCTACCTACCTACCTACCTACCTACCTACCTACCTACCTACCTACCTA
>JBCEWB010114677.1:0-11696 GCA_039654565.1 Peronia peronii
GAAAAAATGCGGGTTTTCGATCTTCGTGTCCTTCCATCCCCCGATGCAGGACCCGCGAGTCGATCCCGGCCCGTTTGTCCGTGAGCAGACGCCATACCACAGAGCCACTGCATCCCCCAAGGACTGGGCGGGCCAAGCATTGTCTTTTAAGTGAAGAACAGTGTCAATCTATCACCTTCATTTAAAGCGTTCAAATTTTGTCCTGGCTGCTGCAGTTGTCCAGCTTGATTGTTCCTTTCTGTGTCTTGTTTTGATTCGAGAAACTCTGAGAATGTTAACGTGATATCTTCATTAGGCCTGTGCATGACCGACAATGTTCGTGACTGACGGTTAACCGGTTAATCAACTCCATGACCGTCGATTATTATATCATTTAAATATTTTCCTCTTTGTCATGTGTAACGTTGGTTATGGTTATGGCCTTGACCTTAGTCTATTGTGACTAAAAACAACAACAACAACAACAACAAAAAACGCCACCTACACTCAGTCTGAGTTTCGCTCACTTGACCTTTGACCGGGAAAAAAGGGTCATACACTTTCCTGTATCAAGTGTCTTCACAAGCAATAGTATTAGTAGGACGCATTATTTTAAAGAGTGCCTGGCCTGGTGTGTGGGCAGAATGTCGCAGATAGCCATATGTATATGTCTATATAATGCTTTTACTTCAAAGATGTTAACTGAATTGAAAAAAGGATGTATATCGGACTATGCAACCGTTTGTGGTAACCGAAATTGATATGCGTCTTTTTGCCAAATTTTTCCTCAAGCGGTATTCTAAATAGGTCACAGTGCATATTTTTAGGACTTCATGAAATACTTATTTTTAAAGATAGAGCTTCTAGACCTGTATACAAAACTGTGTAATAGAATCGAGAACAAAATAATAATAATAATAAAGGGCATTTATATAGCACCTCACCCCCGGGGGGGCTCGAAGCGCTTTACAGAACCAAAATATTTAACAACCACACATGAAATATGCCTCAAAACAAACAGGAGCAACAACATACGTACAAATTTATAACATGGTATACAGGCATGATTCAAGACATGCTCATATATATAATCGTGTAATACAACTCAAACACATTTGTAAGTTTATAGAGATGACTGACAACCATCTCACAGGAAAAGCCTGAAAACATTACTCTGACAGATGCTTGGTGAACGAGTATGTTTTAAACTGTCATTTTAAAGACTCTAGGCTTTAACAGTTCTGAATGCACGCAGGCAATGCATTCCAGATTAAAGGCCCTGCATATGAAAATGCCCTATCCCCATATTTTTTCATTTGGGAACGAGGAATAGAGAGAGGTGATTCAGACTCTTAGATCTCAAGTTTCTGGACGGTACATATGAGCATAGCAGATCTGCTAGATAAAATGGCGTGGCAGACTTTTGAATGCGAAAACAGAAGGTTGCTACATCCCTATATAAATAACTCAATTTGACCCAATTACCCACATGCGTCTCTTTTTTTTCTGTTAGGACGGCAGAAATGACCTTTTATTGCAGCGGCTTAAATTGGCAAGACAGAGAAAAAATATTTCTTTTCATAAAATAGAATTATATATATAATGAATTCAGTGGCACAGCGAGTTAGACAGAGATGCAAATAAAATCAATATCAGGTCTTATGCAACTTCCATCTATTCATAACGAATTTAGACTTACATGTTGTGAGAAATAGAAACACTTACTAGAGAACAGAAATATGATTTGTCATTGTCATTACATGTATGCATTATGTATGACAGAAGCTTGCAAATACTATTGTTCCAACCTTTTTTTCTCTCTCAGTTCATGTGTAATGAGAAGTATGGTTTTCACAAGCACTTACTCGATTCCCTGACAATGATGAAATGTAAAGTTATCCATGCTCGACAGCATTTTACATGTATTTTGATCCCATCCTTTTGAAATGTTTTATTATCTGGAGGTGCAATTATAAAGTTTCCATCTACATTGTGTAAGTTCATAACATTTGACCATATAGTCACAATAACAAATTTTTGTTTTTGAAAACTTTAGACAAAAAAAAAAAAATGATGGTGACCAATGTCGTGTAGAGCGACAGATTGGTTTGAAGCACAAACCTAATAATAATTAGAAGAAGGAGAAAAAAAAATCTGTTGGTGCCTCAGCCCACTTTTAAAGAAAATAATGTGATTTGTAAAGCAAACTTAGCCGGGACCATTGTTCACTGAGAGCACCAAAATAACGGCTTCACAATTTGTAAAAATGAAAATCAGATTTAGCTAACCGACGTCTCCTAACACTCTAACAGTCTAAACTAGGTCTATTTAATCGTGAATTCATTGGAAACAGAAAAGAAAAAGTTTGTTTCAAAACAGATCTTTTATTTTAATATATTAACTTACCTGGCATGACGTTTATCACATAAACTGTCTTTGTCTTTGTTCCCTTTTATAACACTATATCTCGCTGGTTTGGTGAAGCCACTAGTGTGTGCACATGACAGCCATTTGTAAACAACTCTATGGTAGCAATGCCAGATTTTTTGCACCCGTACCAGAAATTGACACGACGCAAACCCCCCAAAACTTTAATTAATTTTTGTGGCGAACACAATGTTCTAGCTCTGATATGATTTAACAATGTATTCTCTGACTTTTAATAATGCGTGCTGAAAGGATAATAAACTTTAAAATTCATTTTTTTTTTCAAGAGACAATTTATAGCGCTAAATTATATCCTAAGACAAAGACATTTCTTATTCTAACCCGTCTGATCTACCTACAGTATCTAGAATCAAGAATGTTCATAAGTTTCTGTATGATAAATCCTAAATCATAATTACAGAAGAAGTGGGAAATGGGAAAGGGGGAGGGGGGAAGGTCGATCTTATAAATAATTATGTTAGCATTTCAAAGACTCAAGTTGGCAGCCGTCTAGATCTATGTCTCCAGCCGACACGATAGGCCTAGCCTTCACAAGACATCTGAGTAAAAAGAAAGAAAGGAACTCCCAGACGAAAATTTACATTGACGAAACGTGCACTGCACTTGATACACTTCTGTAAAATCATTCTTTACAGAATGTTAATTTATTTCTCCAGGGCTTAAAAAAAAAAAAAATCTTTATTTTGATTTTTAATCAAGTCTTGTAATATAAAGCAGTCATTGCTAAAGTTATAATCATTACTATTCATCATAAGCTTAAAAATGTTATTTCATCCACAGTCATAGAGCTAGAATAGACAATTTTATCCCCATGTCCAGAGTTGATTTTATTATCTAAATCAATCTGACAAAAACCTGAACTGAATTCTATCAATTTTGTGCAAAGCCAGAGAGAATAGATCTAACTTCCAATCCAATATTATGATGACCTTGCTTGCTGATTCCGGTGGGCCTATCGTAATTTGTTCCAAGGAGTTAGCAAGTTCACTGTGAGTGTAACGTGATGTATCGCTCGCACATTTTTTTGCGACCCATCCTTCGCCATAAGCCCACAAGTTATGGCTACAAAATATCTTTGACGGCCCTTTGCAGTAAAGTGATTGAGCAATGCGTGGCCAGGTGGGTAGAGATTTCTTTAGTGAAGTGTTTTGTCTTGAAACTAAGAGTCCAGACTTCTCTCTAACTCTATATCTACTGGAATCTAGATCTAGAGATCTAGATCCTAAGATTTAATCTTATAATTGAACCCTTTTCGGCACTTCCTTCTCACTGCGGTCCCGGTACAAATCGATATACGTTTCGATTACTGTAAAATGAACTAGACCAACCCCTGGCCCTAACTTGCTGGGACCCTCAGCTGTTCATACCGCCGAGGCAATAATCGCAGTGTCGATATTGCCATTTTTATCGGGACCACAGTGAGAAGGTAGTGCCCTCTTTTCTCACAGCTTGAAGTGGATACAGATACAGAATCCAGTACAAAAATTAAGAGATGTCGGTCACCATTGCCAGGGGTCGTTGAGGCTATGTGGCTTGGCCTCTGCTTCATGGTGAAAACAACTCAGGTCACTGAGGTTGTGGCTGGGATCGACCCGCTGGGGGATGGAAGAATAGGAAGATCGAAAACTGCATTGTTTTCAGTGACTCAATGGTCCCCTGGCTTTCTCTGGGTAGCGAACCCAGATGTTTAGCCTTCTCGGATAAAGACGGAGATCCCGTGTGTACATTACCCATGGTAAAGAACCCTTTACAGTTCAGAATTGATGAAGAATAGGCTGTGCGCCGCTGTCCGGGCAAAATTTTCAAATTCCAAATTTCTACCCACAGAAATTCTTACCGCCAAATGAGGCAACCACTTAAAGCGGAGCTAATTCTACTTGCTTAGGATTGAAAGGCTTGTTAAAAGAACACCATTGTCACAGAAATTATGGCATTTAGTCGATGCTTTTCATAAGTCATAAGATCTATTTGAAATGTATTTCAAATCATAGGCTATACTCCTAAATGTTAATAGAGGTTCTGGATATTTTATCAAAGATACTGAAGCATCAATTGCTGATACTTTAAATCTTCAATGAAACAGTATGGACCACAGCTGAAAAAAACTGTATAGCCTGCTGTTAGTAACAGTAACAATTCAATCGTGGGCATTTGTAAAAAAAATATCAGTTTTGTGAGTTATTCGTCCACATGTGATTCATCCTGTCAAGAGCAACAGCTGCCAGTAAATGTTATGTTTATGTCGATGATCAGTAATAGATTACCTTGTCTACAACCATAGACATTTTTTTTACTTAGACACGACAACATGCTGTGGCTCATACACACGATGAATCGAATTGAGCAAGGTGTCCGCCATTGTAAGTTGGGTCTTGACTGGACTCTGGTAAGATGTGCTTTTAGCAGAAAAACATTAGAAACACAGGGTAGTAGGAAATTTAGTACTAAGATTCTTAAATTGTGACATGACTTAATAAACCATAAAACTTTTGAATGTAGCTGCTATCTAAATAACAACAGAGGCCTAGTAGTTTTACGGAAAATAAATGGTAACAGTCCATACCATATCAAAAAGGATGTAAAGGATCGCTTCTGAAAATTACGCACATCTGGTGCTAGTCTAACACTCTTGACTAAAATGAAAGAAGAAAAGGAATAAAAAAGAAGAAAAAAAAGACTGAAAACAAAAAAGAGAAGAAATACAGTCGAGTCTACTCAAATCAAACTCGGATTACTCGAATTTCTAATAATAACAAAACAGAATATTTTCCTTCCTCTCTGCGCCTATTAAATGCCCACTCATAGTTAGAAGCCATCGTGAATTTCCTTTTACTTGACCAGTTAAAGTTAAAAATTGGCTACAGTCCTTTCCATATGGTTTGCACCAATGCAAATGCCAGTGGTCTGAAAACAAAGCAGACAGCACCACGGAAGGAGTGAGAGGGATTCCAGCAGTAAATTTACATCAGTGTGCCCCAAGGTGTGCACGTATGTGTTCAGTGGCAGTTGGGTGGAGGGGTGAACAGCATGTGAGGGCCAGCACTGCCGGGCAATCGATCGATAATCAAGCATCCTGGCAGAGCGTACAGTTCATATACATGTACATACTGTATAGATAACATTTACGGTGTTGTGCCTGTGTTGTGATCACTGTCTTGGTTCGAGCACAGTGACAAGATAGGCCAGATTCTACATCATGCTTGTTTTTTTCGCTTGCAGTTGACTTGTTTTATATAGACACCCTCACAGACCATGTGATGGCTTCCTCTAACCCTTTTCATAGTTAAAACTTATTCACCAGCCCTTTTCAGGACCAAAACTTCATTAACACAATCCTTTTCATGGCTAAAACCTACTAATCAACAGTTCTTTTCAGGGCTAGACCTATACAAAGTCTTGTCCAGGACTAAATACTGTAACCTGTAATGTCACCATTCTGCCTCTAAATTTTCTTTACCTTCTCTTTCAAGGCAGCACTTATTAGGGCTAACAATCCAATTAATTGAGTGGGCCTAAATAGATAAAGGGGAAGTTCGGAAGTAAAAGTGCGGTTTCTTTATAAACGTAAAGGGAAATAATCCTGTAATAAAATAATGCCTCATTAGTCATTTGATAATTGTCTCCCTTGTTAAAATTGTAAGTTGAACTTTCTCGAACCCATGGCGTTAAGGTGTCCCAGCAAATTCAAGTTATGCAGACTCAACTGTAGAAGACAGTAGAAATATTTGAGTTGTGAAAATATGAATGGAAACAAATGAGGTGCTAATGTAAAATGTGAAAAAAGGAATAAAGAAAACAAAATTGACATACATTGTACGTATGTCGTGTACTTCAAGATTAGACAAACAAAATACCATTTTCCTGCGGTAATAAGTTATGTGATAGATGAGAATGCCGATGCATAGATACAAATTTATGTAGGCAAATTTTTGCAGGAAGATGCATAGGACTTTTAGGTTTTAACCCTTTCAGTAGTTAGCCCCGTGGTGCTATTTTCTTAATATATTTTTAATGAATTTTCTGAATTTTGTTGTATATTTTTTTCAAGCTGAACTACTGTTGCAATGCAAGCCATCATATCAACATTAATTGTTCTAACGGACTTGACATAGTAGCTTACCTAGGCCCAGTAATAGAAAAGTAGTCCAGTGATGACTTTCAGTTTGCATTCCCGCTAAAGAAGGCCCATGGCATATAATAATTATACAATGTTATGGCCTAAAAGGATTAAGAGTAGCACATACTAATGCTTGAAGTTTAGAAGTTTTCATTTCATTTTCAATAAATTGTAGGGACTCTAAGTCAAAGTTCAGTGGTAGTAATTCGCTTTGAAAAATGCATGCGCCTCTCTTCAAGCAAACTTTCATTTTTTTTTTTTCTCCTCTTGTCACCATTTTTTAAATTTCGAAATTCTCATTTCTCTTGCCATGAGAGAAACTTTCTCTTTTGTGGCTGCTAATTCATCTGTACCTGCTGGAGGTTCAGCGCCAGATTAGTCATCAGGCAAACTAAGCATCAGTTAAAGGGATCATTGGAAGGAGGGTACACAAAAATTTTTCTTTGTTAGATGACAATTTTTATTGTCAGTATGAACTTTAAATTAGTTTTTTGTTGTTATTGTCTTTTTTTTTTTAACCATTACTTGCTTTGTTTCATCAAATAATGAAGAGCAGAGAGTCTCAAAAAAAACAACCACTGACCATGTGTTCAGTTTCTCAGTTAATCAATCGAGGCTTACTGGTAAGGTGAAGATTGTTTCTGATTTTCACGACCTGTCGTCAGGAACGGAGTGGTAACATGAGATAGACACCAGCTCCTTCCAGTCACACTTTACCCGGTCGCAGTTGTTATTGTCCTGCTTCAAATCTTCTTCATTAATAGTAGTATCATTATTGTTAGTAATACTTTTATTACTAACGGGAGGAAAACTGAGGCCATGTTACCACTCCATGTTACCGCAATACATGTACAGGTAAGCCTCAATTGTTTCTTTAATTTCAACTCTACTGCTGTCAGGCACTCCCATATTAGTAGCATGAGATTTTTAGAGCCACAACTGTAACTGCTCCATAGTACTGAACATATAATAATTCTCTGTTTATGACAAACTCATTTCATTTATAAGCAATGCGATAACATCCACAATTAGCAATTGTCCTGTATTCTCGCTATTGTGATGACATACAAGCCATTATAATTATTTACAGAATCTCACATTTCTGTAATATAACAGAAGTTTGTTTATAACTGAGTTAGGGGTGCCCTGTGCACCATAAAGATAACATATTGTGTGCAAATGATATCAGTCATGAACAGGGATTATAATTTTATTTGGTAGGGAAATATGATTTCTGCAATTTTTGGTGAAAATTAGACTTTATTTCCTTTTTATAGAATTTTGCAAAAGGACTTTCCTGAGACCACTCAGAAGCCGCTATAATACTGTTAATGGGCACCCCGCTCTTACAGAAGATGATGTACTTGCAGCCCAGGTGCTGTGGGCTGTGAATATCTCTGTGTCAATCTTTGCCATTTTCTAGTACTGTTTTAATCCATCTCCATATGGTGTCTTTACTGACAGCTTTATGTGGATTGTGAAAACTGAGGAGTAGAATTCTGTTTAAGTACTCTTCTGTTATGTTGACTTATACAAAAGGCTTGTGTTCTCCCTGAAAGTAGAAAAAGTTGGGAGTGTTCTTGATGACACCCTGTTTAGAATGTTTAGCAGTTTTGTAATATAAAAATATTTGTTTCCTTTTGTCAGTAAGTCTCACCTTCATGTCCTTGGAATTAATAATAACTCCAAGATATTTGATTTCCTGGTGGGTGTTAGAAATTATTTTTTAGGGTGGACATTAAAGCCTAAATTAATAGTCAAACACTTGATTGTATCTGTAATGTTTCCTTAACAATCAGCCTCAGTCTCTGCTATAAGTAAGGTGTCATCTAAGTAATCCCGTGATATTATGGGCTAAACAGTGTAAATAAGAATAAATGGGCTTCGTTAGTTTTTAAAACATCCGTGACATTGTGCCAAACCATTGCTGTAGCAGGTGTATTTTATATAGCCAGCTGCCCTTGCCTTAAAAATTTCAGATACTTGCCATCCATAATATCTATCAAAATACAGTAACATGCAGAGATCAGATCTACACCAGCCATCCAACAGTTTGGTGAAACTACATTCAGTGCGTTTCGTGAAGTTTCCATTTTGAACTTTTTGTATTCCACATTTTCATTAATTTTTCTTCAGACTCAAAATCAGTGTGAACTGTTGCTTTTTTCTCTTAGGAAGACGGTTGATACCCATTCATCTTCTTCATGTGTTGATTTTGTTATAATCCCATTTTTTAACATGCTCTCAGTCTCACTGTTAATTATTTCTGTTTCATTCTTATTCAAGAGGAGAATTGAGTCTGGTGCTCCTTTAGTTCCTACCTTTATGTCTTCTTTGAATTCTTTTTTAGTACCTGCTATCATAGAGATAGAATCTTTTGATCAGACGTAAGTTGCTCCCATTTTTTCGTATACTCTTTTATTTGCCCGACCTGAAAAAGCCCAGTTTTGAGTGCTAACAATTTGTCAGTGATGTGATAGACACACGTATCACCAAATTTGGACTTTTTTGTTTTTTAGCCCATCACTGTTAATATTATAAGATCTTCCTTGTGTTTAAATATTTTCAGAAACTGAGGTTTGGTTTTGGAGATATTGCATAAGGCGTTTTGACGTATCGCAAAATCTGGTGGTGGTTCAGGTTCACAGACAGATGTATTGGGATACATTACACCATGCCACTTCAACCCACCCACTTTAGGGGTCTGACCTGCGGCACATGGCCGTTGAAGGTTGCTGCTTTCTTTGTATCCATTGCATCACTGTCTGGGGTAACGAATAATAGGTTTTGTGGAGACGCACTGTTCGGAGCGGCGAAACATGAAAGAATCATGGAAATTAATTTAAATAGTCCGGTTCGTCAAATGAGGAAGAAGGAGCAGAAGGAAGTAAATGTATGAAACAAATTGTCATCGATATCACGTACTGGTGTAATTGACATTTTGTTAATTTTACCGGAGAGCTGTTTAAAATTTTCGACGATTTTTACCGACTTGCCGTGATGTAATTATTGAAGCTATTCGCACTGATTATTTGACATAATATGTAATGCTAGTTTTTGATTTACCATACAGGCATCTCGCAAAAACTTGGATTTTGTGAAAAAAATGACCGTTTACTCAGATACGCTAGTACCTGACATAACATCGTTGTCATGCTTTTGTCAGATGTAATATGTTTTTTCAGATATGCTAGTACGTGATGGTTATGCCACTGTTATTACTTTATTCAGCAATATACTCAGTGATGCACGCCAGCTATTTATATGGAAAACAAACTTTAATATTCTGGAACAGGCACTTTACTAACAAAAGTGAGTGCGGGAGCAATGTTCTCAAACTAAAATCAGCTTCAAATGGAACATCTTGACATGATCTTCAATTAAATAAATGTATGATCTTTTACATCTTTTGCGTTCTCATATCACATACATAGAATTGCAAACTGGACCTTGTATAAAAAATCTTTAGTTGAGTGTAGGTTTTAATTAAATTTACGGGAAACTCAAGAAAATCTGTACTTTTTTTAACATAAACATTATAGTACGTATGCAATCATGTCTCAAAGACAAACTATTGAGAGCACAATGAATAAATTCCATTCGATTCATGAAAGTTAAAGACAGATCTGACATAAATTTACACCAAATTGTTGAAACTGAAAGAACAACAGCACAGTTGGAAGTAATGAAGTTCATGAACTCTTCACACAAGTATCGGCAGGAATCTCTGTCATATGCTGTATGTGGTTACGGTTTTGTTAAGCTTTTCAACCTCCTGTTGTGGTGGGTATCTTAGCTGTACAAAAACGCACAAAAATATAAGTTTGCGAGCTCAATAAGCCCTGTTCATTGTGTAAGTATGTGTTCTATTTGTTTAGAGATCAGCACTACTCATGTGGCAGTGACAGATAAAAATGTTTTTGCTCTTTGATTTTGACAACAGGCATCTCCCCAGATCTCTGAACATCTGCTTGGAGAACATGATCTTTGACATGTTTTTTTCAGTCTTTTTCAGTCTTTCCAGAACACAGATTTGAACTGTTGTTCATGGTGGCTTATTTTCTAAGATAAAGTGTCAAGCCGTTGTTTGGAAGGGCGAAGCTCTATGATGTTCCAGTTGGAGGTTTCTTCACTCCAAGAACCTTTCCTTGCATCCAAGATTCTTAGGTCTCTGGAAAAAGTGTTGAAGTTCACAACGTCATGCAGGTGCAGTTGATGAACAATATATAGTTTCTGAGGTTGAGCCAACTGAAAAGCATTGTCAGTTATGATGGCAAGAACAGGTCTCCTGTTACTTTTAAATGGTGGCTGATTGTGCTGTGGGCCGAATCTCCCTCGTTCTGTCCATGTTGGATACATTAACCTGCGGGATGCTTCCTCCAAGTTCTTGCTTTTGCTCAAAGTGTATGGCATCATGGCTGGCATGATGTAGTTTTTATTCTGGCCAATGCATCCATATAAATAAAAAATATGCCTTTTTTTATTCTGGTGAGATCTCCGATGATCCACGTTTGCTGGTCATCTCGTCCCATGTAAAGCAGTGGCAAGCTCTGTTTCATCTTTTTTGGGACTTCTTCCTTGCATTGGTCTTTTATCTTTCTTACCTTTTGCTTTTCCCCAGCGTGGGTTTCATATTGAGCTCTAAGAGGGTTCTTCAATGTTTCCTCTCCTTGGAGGTACGTGACACAAAAGAGAGCATTGGTTCTTTTTTGGGGTCAATGAATGGACAAATCTTTTTGTTGAAAATCTTCTTGTACAAGGTACAGCTTGGTGGGGCTGGTCTGGGTTTCTATTCTTGAATAAAATTATCAAATATTTTTCGTTTTGTGAGGTCTGAGTTTAAATACTCTCTTGTTGTACTTGATGTGCCAAAATGAGACTCCACTCTTGGAAATCTGTTAGTATGGTCTGATATTTCTTGAAGTATCATTTGATTTCTGGTTCTCACTGCCTCTGATTGACTTCCCTCTCTTTTGTCCGTTTCTACTGTATCTGAGGTAGTGACCTTGCTTAGGATCATCCTTGTGATCTGTTCAGAAATGCCCAGTGTTAAGGGGGCTCAATAGTAAAAAATCATTTTTTAAAATTCTACTTAAATGAAGCAATTAATGTGATTATAATGTAATACAAGTTAAGAAATGATCATTCACAT
>JBCEWB010114688.1:0-27526 GCA_039654565.1 Peronia peronii
CTATCTATCTATCTATCTATCTATCTATCTATCTATCTATCTATCTATCTATCTATCTATCTATCTATCTATTCACCTAGATCTGCCCATTTAGTTTGTCTGTCTGTTCATCTCATTAATAGATCTATTTATAATTTTATTATAATTATGAAATGTGTGCGTGTGTGTTAGTATGCATGAGTAGCTCTAAAATGCCAACACTGATGATTTATCTCTTTACTAGAGATAAAAACGTTTCGTTTGATTCTAAGGTTGAAATTCTTTTCCTTTTTTTTTCTTTCAACAGAAACCTGCACAAGAAACGGTAGAACGCACAGACTAGGGGAGACGATCACAGAAAACTGTAACAACTGGTAGGTAATTTTCTCTTTATTACCCATATATATTGTATTATTACAAATTAAAGTAAAAAAAAACTATGAAATTCATAAAATATAAGGAATAAGTCTTTCATCATTCATCTGTTTTCCTGCTTTATAAAAGTTAGATCTCGGAAAATATCACACTTTTAACCCAGGCAGGATATGAGAATGGCTTATTAAGTTGAACAGGCTTTTAAAAGATTTTAAATACATTAAACATTTTCATTTCTTTTTCGGTATCATCTTTAGACCGATGTTCTGACTACCTTGGTTTCCCAGTGACAGACTGTGGGAAATTGTGTGCCTTGACTTTCTCTTTCATCATGGCACCGCCCTTTTGACTCACACATGATTTGGGGGTCTCCTCCCTTGTTTCTCTGTTATCTAACCTTTCAGCTGTTTATCATCCTTGTTTTCGTGGGCGCAGATTAGAGATGAAAGACATAACAATTCTGTTTCCTACCATTTGTTGCTTTACCCTTTCTGGTGTAGGTAGTAGACACAGTATAGCGCCAGACTAGCGACGCACGCTAATCACGTTAAAGTAAGGATATATCTGAGATAGGTCGGTTACGGCCGTGGACAGCATAGAATGAAACTGTCGCGTCGTCAGACATGAGATTGCACCGTGGTCGTGAGACAATATTAAAAAAAAGGCCCAGGAACTACTGTGATTGGGAGGTGGTCGCTGTGGCCACAGGGATAGGCGTCTACTCGGCACGCATTTTTTAAAGTCGAGAAAATCCGATTTTTTTTTTTAGGATTGAAAGCCTACATACATACAAAATAAATCGACTGAAAGACTGAGGGCGGATGAAAGCCCTGAATAGATGAATGTATTGGGATAATGTTGAATTAGATAAGATTGATAGTAACTGAATTAAATCATGTTTTTTACAAGGAAGCGGCGTTTTATGAAATGGAAAATGGAAGTGCAGTAAATTGCTATAAATTGGTCTTGGTCACGTTCCATTCAAGATAAAACTTCCTCTCTTAACCTGCAATGGAAGGCATCCAAATTCTTTTTTCTTCTTGTGATAGTCTTTGATATTGTCGTATATGCTGATTGTGTTTTTAGTTATGCATGTGTACATGCGCCTTCACGCATTAAAGTATCACAGTGCAGGCAATACAGGTTAAATAATCATATCAATGGATAATTCATCCATCCATTCAGTGAACTTTACATGATGTTTTTCTTTCATTGCTTTTTGCATTATGTCGGACAATGCAGTATTTTGTGTTATACTATCTATAGACGCACTATCACAGTCATGATATCTTAAAATCCGTAGCACCTGCCAGGAATTGCAGGAACCATTTAGACGTACTGACTGGTATTGCACAAACAACGTGTGCCTGTTGCGGCCCGAGTTAATTGAGGCAGTCAATGATGGTCCATATACGTGAGTATTTTATACTGTAAGATCAATAATGTTACGTAATATGAGCATAAATTGCAACTGAACAATACTGAACTCTCTGGTCTTCTGCATGTACATAACAAACACGCTCTATGATACAGTGTTATGAAGAGAGCAATACTGAATTTGTTGTCCATTATAAACTGATGTCAGATCATCCCGTATAACGCAATGAAGCTATAGCATTTAACAATGCTGAAATCGTTTTCCTAAAAAAATACACTATATAGGACAATAACTTGCCACAAAATGTGGAGATAATTATAACAAAGTAAACTCTCTGTCTTCTTAAAATGCATCTGGAAAACGTCATCCCACTTTGTGGGGCTCTGAAAATGTAAACCCTATACCATAATATATTGTGGGAGAAATGTATAATGGCACTGGATCTATTTTTGTTTTTGTGTGCTGCCTTCTTTGCACTAAAAGAGAACAACAAACAAACATGCAGACAGAAAAAACGTCCAGTGGCTAGTGTGATAGATATCAAGACACAGAAGGTGAGGTCAAAAACTTAGTTTTCTCAAAACCTGAATCAGATCATTTAGCAATGTTTGCGTTGCCACTGCTCATATTAATATGATGTTGTTATACAATCATTTACATACAGCAATATCAAGTTCGGTTTCTTTTAGAAAATAAGTTAAAGAGAAAAACATTACCATAAAATCTGCGTTACAATACTTAACAGGATTGAATTTCTCGCTTTCACCTTTTGCCAGATGGAGAGCCAGCAACTACTCCAAGTTATGGGGACTGACGCTGGACGAAGGTGTGCGCTACCGCCTGGGAACGTTTCTGCTGCCAGACAACGTGGTGCGCATGACACCTCTCAATGTGGAAGATGATGTCCTTCCAGAGAGTTTCGACTCGCGTGAGAAGTGGCCTGGCCTCGTGCATCGTATCACAGACCAAGGAAACTGTGCATCATCATGGGCCCATTCTACAGCAAGTCAGTTCCGCATCCAATTTTGTTTAGGACAACATGCTGTAAAGCTCTGGGTTTGATTTACTTGTCAGGATGGCAAAAAGCTTTTCTCACAGTATTTGTCTTTTTTAAATGTCACTGCATAAATCCTTGTGGTTTTTCCACTTCATTTAGGAAAGCTGAGGTATTTTATTTGTTTGAAAACACATATAATTTATTATATAGTTTATGTTAAAAATAATTTGAAAGACAAAACAGTTGGTTGAGGTTTTTCTGATAATTTCGCTCGGATTAATTGCGGGTTTATTTCTGAGGAAATATAAAACATATCTTTATTGCATCAATGATTCCCTACTGAAAGTTTTTAGAAATTGAGTTAATTGTCGATCCATCGAGCATTGTCTACTCGAACTTCCAGGCTCAAATACTTTTTTCCCTTCTCCACCGGCTCATCGTACCGTCTGGTAGATCTTGTTTGTTTTTAAATATTAAACCAAAAAATGATTGGAGTTAGCAAAAATTACGTCTTTTCATACTTTGCATACATCGGCCTCGTTTTGCTTGCTCCAAGCCAATACCACATGTCACAGTTTCTGAGTTAATGCGAGATCACTGCTTATCACAAATGCCGAGACGATTTTTGGATTCAATGATGACTTTGTTTCCTGCCAGATTTGCAAATTAAATGTAGTAGCATTTTCATAGAAAACAAGAGATTTAGTTATTCAATTTTCAGGGAAGCACTGAAGTAAGAAAGTAAGAAACTACTGTTTCAAATCATGGGACAAAATGGGTTTTTGCTTATTGGTTTGTATGTCTGAACAGCTACGGCCTCCGACAGACTGGCCATTTTAACCGACGGTCTGATCAACGATGACCTGTCCATTCAGCATCTCCTTTCCTGTCACAAGGAGGACGGCATGGGCTGTGAGGGTGGACATCTGGACCAAGCCTGGTGGTTCATGAGAAAGAAAGGGTAAGCACCAATTATATAGGCAGAAAAAGGACGGATACTGAGCACAAGTAGTGGCTCCTTCGGAGAAATTGGTCAAATGCTGTAGTAACCTAGAAGGATATGGTTAACGTTGAATGGAAGGCATGACTCAGCCTAGCTGCTGGCGTGAGACTGCAATAATTATTGTATGAGCACATTTCAAAATGTGCATCTGCTGAACCATGAATAAAGTATTATATTTATAGCCATTAAAGAACATATTCTAATATATGTTTTCTTCTTGTTAGCCCTCAATTCGGTCTGGGGTCATCAGGATGCACTCCTGTTCTCCACCCCTAGCGGTTGTGGGTCAGGGCCTGAGTCGATGCAAATGTTCTCTTTGTCCATTCCTGAACGTTGTCGGTCCACCTTATCTTTTGTCCACCCTCTTTTTCTTTTCTCATCTATTTCTCTCAGCTGAAGCCACTGGATCTTGCTGCATATGTATATCCGAATAAAGCATATGTACATGTATTGCTGACTTTGTAATGCCATTCATGTATTACAACCTCAGAGTGGTGCCCGCCGAATGTTATCCATACACCAGTGGACAGACCGGGGTAAAAGGACAGTGTATGATACGGGGCAAACGCAAGGACCAGGCCTGTCCCAGTGGCTTCAGCTACAAGACTACCAAGAGATATACAGCCACTCCCCCTTACAGGATTAGGCCTGTGGTGAGCACCGTTTTTTTTTTCTTCTACAAAGCTACAACGGTAATTCGCAGTTTTTCACTTCATAACAGCATTTGAAATAACTTAAGTGACTATTCCAGCTAGAAGAGGCCACGGAGAGACAAATCGGGTTATTTCTAGGCAAAGAATTTTTGAAATGTTTTCCCTATTCTTGATTCAAACACTTATCCGAAATGCGCTAATTCCGTCAGTCAGTAGTGTTTGTAACATACCAATGTTCACCTTCAACCCCAAGGAAGACATCTAGATAGATTCCCTATTCCAGATAAGAAAAGCGAACTTGTCCATATTTTCTTCTCTATGTTTTATGCAGTCCTTTATCTTATATTTATTTTTCTTTTTATGATTATTGTATAGAACTTAATATCATTATAATTGACTCTATGATATATTAATTGGTTGATTGATTGATTGATTGATTGTTTGATTGATTGATTGATTGATTGATTGAATGATTGATTGAGGAATGGATGGATGGATGGATGGATGGGTGGAAGATTTATTGATTGATTGATTTTCTATTTCCAGGAAAGGGAAATTATGAAAGAAATCATGGACAACGGCCCCGTGCAAGGTAAACAGAAGGCTGCACATCTATATATTACTATTTATCGATCTACCTGCCTATCTGTCTGTCCGTCATCCTGTGTGCTTGCCTGTCTGTCTGCCTCCCTGTCTATCTATACCTATCTGTTTGTATATCTGTATCTCAGAGATGGAGCGGTTATCGAATGAATAAAAATTTGTTACGTATTTGAGAAAGAAGGGTGTAAGAGCGCAAGGAGGGCACTGCGAATGAAAAGAAGAGGGGGAAAAACAGATAAAGAAATGATTTGTTTGGTTGTATGAATGAGAGAGAGAGAGAGTTGGAGAGAAAGGGAAAGAAAGAGAGGGAAGGAGAAAAAGG
This sequence comes from Peronia peronii, assembly GCA_039654565.1. Classification (NCBI taxonomy): domain Eukaryota; kingdom Metazoa; phylum Mollusca; class Gastropoda; order Systellommatophora; family Onchidiidae; genus Peronia; species Peronia peronii. Next base: position 5,311 of record JBCEWB010114688.1, read on the forward strand.
AAACGGTTGGGAGAAAGAAGGGGAGAGGGAGGAAGCAAGAGACAGAGAGCGCTCAAAATGTGAGTGAAGGACGGAGTGATGGAGGATGCTGATATTGCTGAACATTACGTTACCCTTACGTTTAACGTTACAGCCACACTTCAAGTGCGTGAGGATTTCTTCATGTACAACAGAGGGATCTACAGATACTCCAACCTGATTACCCAGAGAGGAGACTCTGTGGACCACATGAAGTCAGGTTTTCATTCTGTGAGGATAATTGGGTAAGGTGCTGGCCTCAAATGTGTTGAGTTGCTGCTGTTGTCACGGTAAATTATTGTCTCTGGACTAGGAGAATTTACATGACGGGTACTAAAAAAATGTCCATTCACGTTCTGCTCATCATGTGACAGCGTTTTGATTTTATGCATTGTAATTCTTTAGGGAATGCACTGGTATATTTCTTGCTCTGCCTGATTCTTCGTCATCATTTGGTCCTGTCATGCTATTCATTTCCCAACATTACAATATTCGATTCGACATCTTTGCTAAGCGCATAGAAGAAAAAATAAAACGCAAGGGAAACAATCCTCAGATAAAATGACTGAAAGATATGACTTGTATTATCTTCCTTGTATGTATTTGGGCCGTAAACCATTTGTATACAGCACAGCTTCGTTCAGTTTTATTTCGGAGTAAATTGATTATTATTAATTGATTATTTGTCCCACTTTTGCATTAATTCTCCATCACTAGATTCTAGGCCATTGTCATTCTCTAGCTTTCTCCATGTCTATAATTAATATGCTTTAATCATCTAATAACCTTGATAATTCAGACAGCCTTGCTGAAGAATAATCTCTTGCTTAAGTCATGTCCCCCAAAAAAGTGGTACAAACCGTGCAAATGAACCTTCATTATAATTCAAAGGATTTTCGTGATTTTGGAACATGGTCTGGGGGAATTCAGATTTTATGTTATCATAATAGCTGAAAACACATGAAATATTTAGGCCTATATTATGTGTTTTCTACATAACATTATTTTCCATGCCAGTAAGTAAGTCTAGTGACAAGCTCTCACTAAATAATTCTTTAATATATGGAATTTATTGTTTCCAATACAAATGCGGCTTAAAATGCAATGTACTGCTATCCTTAACAGTGGAAAATTAAGGGAAACAGGAGAAAATAATTATCTGAGAAAAATAAACAGCGAGAGCATAGATCACCTAATTTCCAGCATGAGTACAGAATTTTAAAACATGGAAACAATGGGAAACCTAGAACTTTTCAATTTTCTGAGGCCCCCAAAATTTGTTGAGCTGTGAAATTTTCTTGTCTTAAGGTGCTTCTATAGCTATCTGATGTGGCCCAAACTGAATGATACAGTAATTCTACATAGTAATGTAAACAAAGATAAATGAGGTTTCTTTCTAAGATGAGACCAAAGCGAGCTATATGTTGTGAGAGCAAAAAAAACAAAAAAAGAAATTGAACGGCAAAACAACAAAACTATTGCCACCAACAATAACGACAATAAGAAAAGCAATAACCTGTCGGTTCGAATCAGAGAACAGACTGAAATGTGGTTTGTACTGCCGCAATGTGGCCCAGTCGACAACATCAGCAGATACCACAACTTGTGGGAACTGATGATCTCCCAGACAATGCAGCAGAATTCCAGAAGAGAATGAGGACACGATCAGAGAATCGCTCTGCACTGGAAGAAACCGGAATTCGATTTTTGTTCTTGTTCGTATTGTAATTTTCCCTGTCTTACAAGATATGTCCGTCCATCCATTCCTCTCATGCCAGACTCAATATGATAAGTAAGCTTATGATCATTTTTTTTTCCTTACAGATGGGGCGCCGAGCGCAGTGCGCAGGGAGACATAATCAAATATTGGGTAAGTTTTTCCATCCCAGCGAACGAGAAACAATATAGACATATGAGAAACTGAATACCCTGAGAATGCCAGAGAATCAGAAGACATATCTGTTAACGTGAAGATAAAGTGAAAGCTGTGGCCAAATCGGCATAAGGGACGCAATCCACTGGGAGACGTTCCTATTTTTTTGACATTAGAGCTATGTTAGATTATCTGTCCCTCGTTTTGTGCCAGATCAGTGAAGTTTTTACGTTGTGAGGCAGGTTTGTCGGCCTGATTGTAAACATTGGTTTTCTATTTTAAGGTTTATCTTTCGAACTGCATTGTACATGTGCTTTGTTTTATTTTGTCATTATCTCTGCTGCCTTTTTTCTGCACAGATTTCCAGATAGTGCTATCGTACCAAGGAGCAATATTATTTAACCTAAAATAGTGGGTACCTGTTTGAACAATGTCGAACATTAAGGACCCCACAGTTCATCCGAGTAATGATACTGTTATACCCCAAGACAGTTCCCATCAATCATGTCTGATAATTAAACTAAGCAGATCTTGTTGTAAGAAAACCGACTTGTTTATTTGATTGAGTGCTTAATTCACGTCTTCATTCTCTGCCTCGGCGGCTTATTTAATTAGTCCTGTGCTCCCTACAGCAGCTGCTCATGAAATCTCTGAGAGAGTGGTAGGTTTTTGGCTCGCTGCACAGGCTCTCATGAGAATGGCTGTCTAACTGATTATGCATATTTATGGGTATATCTGTGTATAAGCGTGTGGGTGACTTTTTTCTTTATTTACCTCTGCTTTGTCCTTTCTACCACAGTGCTCTCTGTCCGAATCGAATTAGGATTGATACAGTAAAAATCTATTAAACTCTATAAATATTAAAACAAATAAACAAAGACAAATAAAGATAAGGATCAACCTATGATAATGATAAATAGTTGTTTAAACCAAAAATTATCCTGCGGGCAAACAAATTACGCTTTTTTTTTTTTCAAACTCCTTTCAAAAAAGTTGCTGTGGAATGGATATTTGCATACGTTAGAATTATTTCTCTTGCCCTGAAATTATTATTATTTTTTTTTTATTATTCATAATATCTTGTTTCTTCTTTGCAGATTTGTGCCAATTCCTGGGGTCCAGAGTGGGGAGAGAACGGCTATTTCCGAATCTTACGAGGCAGGGACGAGAGTCGAATTGAGCGCTACGTCATCGGAGCTTGGGGTGACGTCACAGGCGACGATGAGCTCCACTCCGCTGTGGAAAAGAAAATCAGGGAGCGACGTTTGAAGTGAGTTCAGATACACAGACATAATTATATACTCTTCTCCTTAAATGGTGCTGTGCTGTTTTTGTTGTGTTTTCTGAAATTGGTTGGTAATGGGAGATGCTCAGTCCTATTACTTCCCTTTACCAAAACAAAAGAGGGATTGAACAAGTAGAGCAAAGATGAAAAAAAAATGCTTTTGTGCCCTTTGCTTGAAATATATAAAATTCTCCCCAAAATATGGTATAAAGAGAATGTTTTCTTATTGTTACAAGTTTATCAGACTGTTTGGTGATCAGTCTTTCGAATGACATGAAGTAAAGGGATTTTTTGCTCTTTTCACTGTTTGCTCTTCATCTCATTTGTCGGGCAATGGGAAGTAGTAGGGCTGGTCAAAATTACGCTAATGTCGACCGAGTCCCTCTATTGGGAGAGTGAGTCAGGGCAGATAATCTGCGAAACGATCGCCCATTGTAAACATAGACTGCTAATCAATAGAAACCGTAACAGTGTGCAAAACATACACTCCTCACATGACCAGATGCAGTGATATCAACTGCAATGAAGAAAATATTTACAAAACCCTTTAAGATCTGATTCACAACGTGTAATCTGGGAAAGATTATGATCCAAATTTATTTAAAGTGAACGCTGTATATGCAATCAATCTCGCTTGACTCAAGGCAAATCAATCTAATGAAACTTGTGTGTTCGCAAAACTAACTTTTCAATCATTTCCTTTACAAAAAAAAAAAAATCAAACTTACATGACTTATTTCGGCAAAGTAAAAAATCCATTGTTGGAACAGATTTTGGACAGTTTATGATTAAAAAAGAAAATAAAAACACCATAATTATCAGTATATTCGACAAGGACCATAGAATACATTGTTTACAGAGGAGATTTAAAGAAGGAACTGGATCTATTATTATGTATCAGAAATACTCACAACCACAGTAAAACTAATGCTTTGGATACTCTGCGAACACAGGAAGATCCCGTCCGTCTCACAGCTCAAAATGAGAAAACATCATATTACATATATTCGAAAACGCCAGAATTAGATCACAGATAGCGCTATAATATCAGCTATTGAGACCATGTTAAAGCCTTCATTGTAATGCAAACTATTCACATAATACGAACTTTCCTTTGTGAGAACAATCTAAATGATCAATAGAAACTAGATGGAACAATGCATTTTCTCGTTTCGGGCTTGATGAGATATATTTTCAAGGTTTCCTGGCTGATTTTTCTCGGTTTCTCTAGATTATGTTTTCTATTAAAAGTTTGATGATATGAACTATTTTCAGATATCAGTATTTCTGCAGATAAGATGAACGGATTGCATCTCTCATTATTGTTATGGTTGTCAATAGAGAGAAAGGGATTTACGAGTACTTATTCAGCCACGTATCCCCTCATTCATTCTTCCGCTCATTCGGGTCATCCATTCCGTTGCCTGTTTGACAGCTTCCATCCAGCTCCTTATCTACCCATACATCCATTTATTGATGTACTTCTACTTCATCTGCTGTACATTCATCCATCCTCTGTATTTGTATATATATTGCGCATCCATTGATGTATTCGCGCTTATGATTTCATTCTTCATTATAGCCATTCCTCTAGCTATCCAGCCACCCTTCCATGATCTATCCATTCATCTATCCATGCATCCATGAATCCATGCATCCATTCATCCATCCATTCATCCATCCATCAGTCCATCTATCCATCCATCCATTCATCCATCCTTTCATCCATCCATCCATGCATTCATATCCATGCACCCATCCATGCATCCATGAATCCATGCATCCATCCATGTATCCATCCATCCTTCCATTCATCCATCTTATCCATTGACACATCCATAAATCCATTCGCCCATCCATTTATCCATCCATTCATCCATCCATCCATCAGTCCATCCATCCATCATTCCATCAACTATCTCTCTTGCCATCGTTGAAGTGTGTTCGACTTCTATGTCTATATCTCCTATTGTTGGCACCGTTGCCCTACAAAGCGTGGCCTTTGTGGGTTTTCATTTCGATCACATTTTGGATCTCACATAAATTACAAACCACAAACTACAAGACCCGCAGCCTGGACGTTGTTTGTTACTAGTAGTGTTATTAACAGCTATTGTCGATCTTTGCACTGCCTTTGATACAAAGGCTTTGATACAAGGAAGAGATCTGAGAATCAAGTTGATTTCAGAGACATGAGTAAAGACAGGAAAAGCAAAGATAAGCTTACATTCAAGAGAAAACATAAGAAATTTGAAAGTCTTGTGTCTGTGTGGGTGTTTCATTTGTTCTAGCGTTGTTAGCAATATTACCTAGTGTAAGAACATGAAGTCCCGTTCTGTTGTTGTTGTTGTTGTTGCTGTTGTTGATGTTGTTTGTTTTAGCCTGAATGAATTTTGTTGGTGAGTGTAACATTCATGAGATTATCGCTATGATGGACAAAATTAACTCATTTCTCTCCAATAAAGGGATTTGGTCATGGGCATGTCTTATACATTCAATGGCATTGTAATTGTACTTAAAGGACGGGAAGAAGCACAAGCTCATCCACAGATAAAGTGAACTCATGGGCTATTGCGATCAGGTGATCAAAACAGTCATTTACTTGTCTACTTGGCGGCCAAGTTTTTGTTTTCGACCAATCAATTCGAATGGTCTGATTTGATTCGAGACATTCGCATTAGATCCTGTAGAGTCCAGATCTAGATTCTGGAGTCAGAAGGGAGACGTTCCACATCCGGCCAAGGATTGTGATTAGGGTCAGATATACAGGGATAGGTTTTGCGTAAGTGTTAGAGCGAGATACAGGTTTGTTCAAGTACACTGGAACATTTAGCTTTAATAGTAAGATCACATGGTAGCAGTAGACTATTGGGACTATTTGGACTACCTGGCAGCAATAGCCTCGTTTTCATTTGATATGGTGGAAACCCATTGCTCGAAAACAAAAACAAAATAAAAGCATATTCTGAACTAGTTAATGAGGTCTTCCTTACAGTGTGGGAATATTTCCATTGTGGTAATCAACAGAAACAAATTGTTGTAAATTGTTGTGGTTTGTTATAAACCTGCACGGAAATGTATGATTGGTCTTATCCAAAATGATATCTGAAAGTCTTTTTGGCCACTCTGAATTTTGTTATTAAACCAGTAAGAATGACCGTCAAGTTGTGTTTTCGGTATTATGTGCATATTATAATTGTCCTTACGTTCTAGACAGCTTATTGCCCTGTACAACCCAAAATGCTATATCTGGTACAAGGTGAAGAATGGTTTCAAAAAACTGAAGTCTGAGAATGTGTTGGTTGTTTTATAGGGGAGAGAGCATAGGTCTCTAGCGCAGATCAACATTCAGTCAGAATAAGGCAAATGGTCTCATAGCAAGATTTTGGAAATTCACTCTGTCACAACACCATATCCTTTCCTGTTTCAAAGATGACCTCGGTTGTGGAGGGTTGAGGTATTATCTGTGGGTTTTTTCTTTTTCTTTTTGTTTTTGTTCTTTTCCAATAATTCTTTCATTGTTGTCAAATGTTTTGTTCTCCAGCGCAAGGAGAAGGCGCCGACACCTGCGATATCTGCATCGGCGAGCAGACCGCTTCAACCGACGCAGGCGGACCCGCAGGCACCACCCTCAACAGTACGACCACTATGGGAAGAAAAAGCACAGATCACCCCAAAACATGAAAGACAGGGAACTCCGCAGGCTACAAAGGATGAAAGAGAAAGAACTACGCAGAGAACAACGGCTGAGGGAAAAAGAGCTACGCAGGCATCAAAGGCAGAAGAACAAGAAGAAGCATAAGCAAGAGAATAAATATCAGGAGACTTATGAATCTGGCACTAAGAAATACGACTACAGCAGATCGAACGATGCATTTCTCTATGATCTCACTGGATTTGTAAAATCATAATGTAAAATTAGCCTAGTGCTCGAAATAAATGGCAAAAAAGTTTGCAATTCTCACGTTTAAATAATAATGCCACTTCTTTCTTTTTTAATATACGGGATAAGAGTCGTCACAAATGATACACTGATTCGGATTCAATTCAAATTCTTCAATTATACTCTTATTTAGGTAATGAAAAAAGAAAGTCCAACAAACAGGAATGTGATGGCAGTTCACAGAAAAGAAAGACAAATGAAAATAAGAGGAAAAAAACGGGAGACAGAGAGAGGAAGGATAGTTTTTGAGTGCCTTGGCTTCCTGCCCATTAAAAAGTAACCTATTTCAATCTCAACGAGAACAACTGATGAAAACCTAGAGTGCAATTTCCTGGCCTGTGATTTCGATGGTTTGGCTTCTCTGTTTATTGTGTGAGAACCCTTCTTGAATGTCAGGGGCAGAATCATTGAACTGAAGATGTGTATTAACAGCGCAAGACTGAATTTTATTTACGTCCATGTAGTATTTGTTTAAAGCGCGGAAAGGGGTACTAGAGAAATACTGGTACTGAAGATTTGAATACACTGAAGATTTGAAGATTTTAAAAATTGTAAGCGTGGTAACCCTATTGTTCAGTACCTCTTTATTCATGTGCAGATTTTATAAAGGACAGACATAATTATGAATTCAGAGCTATTTTTCGTTAATGATGTTAAGAACAGAGCAATTGTTCTGAGTTTGACAGATTGAGGCGTTACAGTGATCGGAAGAATTAAATGATGATAACTACTGCACAATTAGTTTTTTGTTTTTAAGTCATTTGAGTAATTGGAAAACATGTCCATAATGTTTTCATCTATTTAATGAAAAGTGCAAAAAAAAAAAAAAAAAAATAAGAGAGTGAGATGTGTCATTTATTGGATCTATCTAAGTACTCGCTGACATTTAAACATATAGATGCAGGTATACTAGAGGCAAATGTCATGAATGTTTGGAAAATGGAGAACTTCTGTGTGCACACCGTAGTTTATGTTGTATTTCCAATTTTGCTCTGCCTTATATATCGTAACCGGAAATATCATTTCATAAGAAAGCATTCAGTTATTGGGCTGCCTTCCCTTCAATTCTCTGGTTTATTTGCTATATTATTATGATGAACAGTTCTAATGCGCAAGATCATATATACATTTTGAAAGCACTTCTTATATTTCAGTGTTTGAAAAATACCTTTGTGTTTTGTTTATAGTAGGTTTCAAAATAGTGTAAAGCCATCCGACTTTCATTTTATTGTTATCAAGTAAATAAGCTCCAAAATTATTAAACACACACACACACACACACACACACACACACACACACACACACACACACACACACACACACACACACATATATATATATATATATACACATATTTTTTTTCAAATCATAACAAATTTGGCCATGACCTAGGAAGAAGTATGGAAAATTCCTGTCTCCAGGATGAATATCAATGATGAAATGGTTTTACTGCGGGGAAGGTCTGATAGCATGAATCACTAGGTCTGGCTTCGTGACTACAATAAACAAAACTTCCATCATAATTACCCTATATAATCACAAGCGAGAGGTTTAGAGGCATTTCGTCAATAAAGGATGTTGATTCAAGTAATACTGATATGTTGGAAAATCTCCAGTTGTATGAGGCCTATGAGGCTCTCATATTTATTCTTCGGCTTTTACATTGTGTCATATATAGACAGCTTCATGCGAAGGTACCCCTAATGTTAATTTGCAATATTTAATATTAGATCATTTTCTTGCTTCTTTTAAATATTATTTTGTTTAACATATAGAATGTTATTGTTTTATACTTGACACGCCAGCTGGAAAGCACATTATTTGGCAATGACCTTTTATCCGAAGTTTACTTTTGATGATCTGTTAATAATTTGATACAAATCACAAGCGACTCAAATGCAATAGTCTGGGATTTGCAATTTTAAACGTTTTCTCCTTGTCACTGTGTGAATTAGAGTATGGAGTTGTTATAAATCATTTTCTGTAGAAGATGAAGTTTATATCATAAAGCTCTCCATGAAATATGTTAGGGATTTATAGATATTAATTGAATGTCATTTTCACATAGTGTGCTTTCTCACTGAGTATTTGTTTGCTAATGTGTACTCTTAATGGACAAGAATATTTTAATGAATGCATGCGAATTTAGTACCACTGAGTGAGCGTGATGGCCTTGCAGTTATATAGTACGTCTAGCTTTGGTTTTAACCCATATTATGTAATACAATTATTATTAAAGAGGCCATACTATTTTATCTGGTATGCGGTTTGATGGTCTCTCTTTATTTATGTATGCTTTGTTAGATAATGAGTCGTTCTGTTCTCGGTTGTAATCTTCTTTTTGAGCAATTTATCCTTTTATACTTTACATTTAAACATCCTCTTGATCAATATTTGTGAAGCAGGAAGCAGGGCTTGGACAGCCACTAATACAGAGCCCACTGGGACAAAGTTCGGAGGTAAACTATAGAATCCTTTAGGCGTAAACTCGAGATTAAAATACAACCACAAAAAAATGTATAACTGATTTGGTAGGAATCGAAAAGACTGCACAGTACAGAAGAGTTTTAGACATTTGACAGAGAACCTATACTCCACTGGGGATTAAAACCTTGTTGATGAGAAGGAATTCTAAGAAGATCAACGCATTTATCACTCTGTCCGTCTTGGCTGAGGGAATTAAATACCTCCTTGTTATTTTCAAGCTGTTAGATATTCAATGGACTATGAATTCAAAAATACGTGACAGATACAATATAACGTGCGAATGCGAGAATGCATGGTTTGTGTCAATCGTGTGATAACTTGAGAGTTTGACAGGATGCATATTGATGACATTGTCAATGAGTTTGTGTCATCGAAGACAAAAAGTTGTCAGTTGTCTGTTTCTTTCTATTCTATTGACTAGACAATAACTGCATATGTTCCTAACTGTGAAACGGACCTTCTCAATTACCGGTGAGCAAATATATCATAGTTCTAACAAACTATTACGTAATATAATCCGATGGATACAGGCGGTGAAATACTGCAACTAATGAATAAACCTTTGTCTCATGGTTTCTTTTCATAAGTCATGGTCCTTGTTCATCACATTATATCATGCCACTGGCTTGCAGAGTGACGTATAAGATCTTACATTCAACGCCAGCAAACTTCACTTTCGTTAATGTAAGGAAGATTAATTTTGCCATCGATGCCTTTAGCATATTCTTCGTAATAAATATGTTATGCTGATTCCATTCAACTTAATTACTGACTTTTGAAAACAGCTTTTCTTTCAACGTTCAATTATTTATTAATTTCATCATTAGCCACCTCTTACTTCCGACTCATTCTTCAATTGCCGAGTTATTACATCTAACTTTGGCTTTAAAATATAAGCTCAAATATGTTTTCAGTCTTCAGTGATGAAATTTATTTCATTTAGCATTTAGCATTTTTTACATTGTTAACTTATTTGTTCTTTCTTTATTTCTTCTTATCAATCTCTTCTTCTCTTAACGGAATGTCCTAGATGCCGGGGAATATAACAAGAGTAACAACAAAAACAACAACAACAACAACAATGAAACAAAGTTTTTAACAGCGTCTGTAAAGAAATCAATTTTATTGTGATGTCTGCTCAAAACAACAATAATAATGAAAAAACAAAATAACCGTGCTACAAACCATCATTTTGTTCGTTGTCCTCAAATTTTATTCTCTTTCTCCACTCGTGCATATCGGAGTGTGCAACACGAAATGTCCATTTGTGATGAGAACAAGAAAAGCCACTTGAGTATTGCTTATTCTCATCGTTGCCTCATCGATCTAAATCACATTTCCAGGACCCAAACACTTAGACACAATGATTAGAATGTACATGGCGTGCGAGAATTTGCTTTTAAACCACTAGCTACTGACCCACAAAAACAAAGATGCACACTCTTTTAGTTCTGTTTAGACTATCATTTCGCAACAGAAGGGCATTAATAGTTAATAATAATCATCAATTGTTTAGTAATGATGTGATGGACACCACTGACATTTCATGAGCTCTAAAGAATTTGAAGGCGCCGTTGAATTAAAGCAAATGTGAAATATTTATTCCCATTCTAATCCTTTAATATGAATGCCGGCTCGAGATTGCTAGTTCATTTTCTTGCTTCTTTATGAGCCAGGACATTTGGATAAGGAATTCAGTGTTGTTGTTGCCGCGGCCAGGCACATAAAAGAAACATAAACAACCTATTTGTGACTTACTTTGTTAAGTCATAACGCAACAAAGCAGATTCTCAAATTGGCTGAAATGATATTTGGAAATGGCAAAGATGTAATCATTTGTAATCACTATAAGACCCACGGCCTTCATGGGATATTTTTTAAGATATGTCAAACCGATACTGCCCTGTGACTTAAAGTGTATGGCAAGCCTGCGCACCTCGATGTTAGAGTTCTGAATGATTAAACTGAATGTTACTCAAAGAAAACATGTTTGCTGTTTTGAATGCGTCATTCTATCAAACGAACAATTTGGATCAAACACTCCCGCGAGTTTACTACTCAATTATTATCGCCTTTTTAGAATAGTGTCAAACATATATATTAAAGTTTTTGCGGATTTTTGTAAGTAAAAACACAGATCTTTATGCAATAATGTTGTGTGCCAAATTTCTTTTTTTTTTCTTTATATACATTCAGTAATTTTCGAGTCCATGAGCCATTTGTGGGTTTTGTTGCAGAAAGAGTCATGAAAATCATAGCTTTGCTTTGCTAAGATAATGAAAATAGTCGTGATATATTTTGCCTGAGCCAGGACAAGTTACATGAGTAGTACAAAATACATACACACACAAAAAGCAGCAGAAAGCTGTGCTAAGTTGCTTAATATAGTGTAATAGGTATCGCTGTGATCAAATGTGATAGACGTGGCTGTTGTGAAGTTGTTACTGAGGTGGACGGAACGACTACAATGCTTCAATAATGCATTTGCAGGGGTTGTGGGATCACAAGCTAAGCTCTTTTCTTCAAGTAATAAATCATTCAATTGCGATTACACGTATGGGTTTTTCTTTTGATTTCTCTATCTTTTCTGCAATGTTTATCACTTTCAAGAAAGAAATGCAGGCCTTAAGGCAACGCGTTCAACAATTTAATAGAGAGTCAATCAGTCGCTTGCAAAATGAGAATAGATGAGAGGAAGAGATGCTGTCTGGCATTTCAATAAAATGCTATTCCGCTCTCTTTACCATTTAGAATAAAGCGAAAAAACTCAAACTGAAAATTCTAAGCAGTTGATAGGAAAACTCCTTTACGATAGGACATAGTTGTAACTGAAAGGTGAGAACAATGATTCTAATTGTATACAGTTTGATTTATCGGGATATAGAAATATAAACTTGTGTTAGTGAATAAAGATTGTGGCCAGTTCCAGTTATGACAATTGTGCATGAACTGTCTGTCTATGATTGTATGATGACTCTATTTATTTATTTATTAAAAATGTAAAATAATTATAGTAAAGAGGGTAGGAAATGTGCTTAGCTGGCGCTCATAGCGCTACAAAATGATAAAATAGATATTGAAAAGATCAATAACGTCAGTAATGCACTTGTATCAACAAAAACCATTCTTAATCCTTCGATATCAACCTCAGTTTAAAGTGCTTGTCTATTTAATCCATTTGCATGAGTTTGCACTGTTATTTTATTGTATTATAAGGTATGAATACTTTGTTTACATTTCTGTTGATCATCTCTGAATTAGTGCTTGCTTTTTTTTATATTATATTATGACCCTGTCACCTATTGCCATTCATGTATTTTGTATGGAAAAAGAATAATTATAGTAAAAACACGACAGATCTTTTTGTTTGGTTTGTTAGAGATGTGCTCGTGGTAAATGAGATCTAGAGAAAAGAGAGAGAGAGAGAGAGGGAGAGGGGGAGGAAAGACGAGAAGGAGAGAGGGGCAGAAAGGTAGAGAGAGAGAAAGAGAGAGAGAGAGAAAAGAAAAACAAAAAAAAAAGGAAGGAAGAAACAAACTGTTAACGTTCAAGTACACAAGCAAGATGCAGAAACAGAAATCTCCTAGATTTGATGTATAATATAGCAATAATGACCAAGTACACGCAGGGCAGTAGTAACCGACAATGCCGTGTACATAAGATTATAGTGTTAATTATGTTTCATCCCACACATTAATTTAGCGTACAACCATGGACGAGACAATACCATTCACAGCTACAGGCCATCAAAGACATACGTTACAGGTCACAGGCCAATTACCATTATTGTACAATGGCATATACAATCATAGCCGTAACGTATCATTATCTGTTATCAAACATGGGTACAGTTGGTGGAATGGGCCAGTAATTAAAGCCAGTTCGTGTGTTGGAAATGATGAGGACCGTCTAATCATCTTCAGGTTGGGGTTGGACTCTGTAGGTGCTTTAAATGGCTGATCAGGCGAGATTTTGCCCTGCAGTTTCTCTAGCAGTGTCAACAGAGAATGATGGTTGTTGTTGGTGATCCATTGGCACTCTTCTTTCTCGCATGGCTGCGGCTATTCAGCCAGTGCTGTCTTGCCGGCGACATAGAATTTTATACCCTTGATGAACAGATGGCTGCCACTTTCCTCTATTTCGCACAGCCTGCTCCAATGTTTCAATGCTGATATTACAGGCCTTCAAAGAAACCTTTAACGTATCTTTGAACTGCTTAATCTGGCTTCCTAGGACCACTTGTTTTGATGTAGTTCGCCATATAATGGTCTGTTAAGGAGTCCATGGTCTGGCGTAAGAACTACATGCCCAGTCCAACTAAGCTGTAATTCCATCAGAATAGTGTACGTGCTATGAAAGCATTTGCGGACCTAAGAGTCTGAGATCTTGTCTTGCCACTGGATGCCAAGGAGTTTTCCAAATCAGTGGTGTAGAAATGGTTCAACTTTTCTGCGGGGCGCTGGTTGATCGTCCGTGTTTCACAAGAGGATAATCAGAACTACAGCTCGATTCACCTTGAAAACCAGTTTATACGTCAAACAGCAATATTCAGCACCGCTACAGAATTTACTAGTTCTTCAAATTCTATAGTTTATTGGCTCAACAGATTATCACATATACAACGGTGTAGAATGGGACTGTAGTTCAAATCACTTCACAAATCACATATTGAATTACTCATAACTGGCGGTACTATTGAAGGGATTATTAAGTCTGAATAGTTTATAAAAAATATAATCCACTCCAAAGCTAGTTAAAAAATATATATTATTGCCACAAAGTGAGGTTTAGATAACTATTCTGTCACATTTTGACAGGCGGACACAGTCACACTGTGGGCCACAACTGTAGTTACTTCACTACACACTTGCAAACTAAATTTTAACAGTTCATCACAAATATTGCCAAAAACAGATATTAGAACCATATAAAATTATAATTAAAATTTGTCATGGCGAAGGAGAATGCAAATTTCATCCAGTCAGAGTCATTTTTATCACAGCCTATTGCAATCCCAGTGATGAAGAGAAATCACTTTTTTTTTTAAACAATCTTTTTTAATTATAAGAATATCCTGCCTTTTAAATCACGGTCATACATATTGTCACACAAAAAAAACAGGAAGAATCTTTTTTTTTTTTTTTTCAGATGTTCGAGGTTTTGCCCTCACAGTGACCTCTCTGCCCACTCTCGATGTGATTGAGGATGTTCTTACAGATGTATTTTCCTTTCTTACTCATTTGAGAAGATTTATTTTTCTATTCTAGAAGTCAAGGATAAGTCGTCACCAAATCGTGGTGACGCCTTTGAAACATAACTGGCTTCTTTTCATATTAGACTGAGGTAAATATCAGTCATAATTTGGAATTTAAAAGATTAATAAACAATTAAGAGCTCATTTATAATCTTGTCCTGGATCATTTCCCAATAAATATTATTTTTCATGACAAATTGATTCAAATAACTAATTTAGATTTAAGACCGGGATTTATAACCATTATCTTTCAGATTGTTACGTCCGAAAAAAAAATTCACCTAAGGTCATGCTGGTTCAAACGCCGTTGTTTACACTGAAAAATCACCAGTCTATTAAGCTGTATCAAGTGCAAAATTCAATGGGAAAGTCCTGACAAAAAGATATGCCTTTACACTACAAAATAAGATTCACGATTGCACGAGTCCCTTAACCCTTTCCAGGGTAGTGGGGGCACTGCATTGCTGAACGCTGCATCAGTTGACACCATCCTAGATGGTCCTTGGCAAGGGCTTGGGTCCTGGCAAAGCTCTTCCCTGTCCACTCGGCAATGTTGTCCGTCCATTTCTTCCTCCACCTGCCTGTTCTCTTCCACCCCGAACTGTCCCTTGGAAAATGGTCTTCAAATAGGCCGCTGGCTCTTGCCACTTGGCCATACCATCGAAGTTTTCTTTTCTTGATGGTGGTTAGCAGCTCTTCGAAATGTTTCCTGTGCTTGGTGTGGGTCGCACCCACTGCTTCATTTGTGATGTGTTCTGTATAATTATGAGATGCCGAGTATTCCTCTAAGACATCTCATTTCCACTGCATGGATTTTTCTGTGCAGTTCTGCTAGTGTTAATGTCTCGCATGCATATCAAAAGATTGTTAGAACTAATGCATGCAGTATCTTCAGTTAGTCGACAGACCGATTATTTGGTCTCTCCGCATTGGTTCAGTTTTGCCAGTACCTCTGCTGTCTGTGCCGTTCTTGCTAGGACTTCAGTCTTTGACTCCTCTTCATTGAGCATTGCTCGAAGGTGTTTGAACAGATTCACAGTTTCGAGTTCCTGTCCACGGACTATGATTTTCTTCTCTGTGGGCTTTATGCTGTTTATTATGAGCTTTGTCTTTTCGGCACTGACCTCCATGTGGTACCTGGCAGATGCCTGGTTCAAGCGGTTCGCCACAGATTAGTAAGTTCTTGCTTGTTCTTCTCCCGCTAGCCCGTCAATGTCATGAGCGAACAGAAGATTTGTGATAGTCCGACCACCAGTGCTGACTGTGCCCTGGTGTTCTTCAGTTCTGTCAGTAAGCGTTCAAGGAAGATGTTGAACAAGGTAGGTGAGAGGAGGCAGCCCTGGCGGACTCCTACTGATGTGTGGAACCAGTCGCCCATATTACCTTGCACAAGTACTGCACAACTGGCCTTTGCTGTCTGCTAGCTTTTGATCCATGTTATATTTGTTCATTGCGGCCCATAATGCATTATGCCACACCCTATCGAGTCCCTTTTTAAACTCAAAAGACGTAGTAGACGTCTTGCTGGTGCTAACTGTATTTCTCACCCAGAACTCTCATGTTGGAAATATGTTCTGTGGAACTTGTTCCACAACGAAAATCAGCCTGCTCTTCTGCTATGATCTCCTGTGCCTGTGGTTGCATCTATTCAGGATGATTCTCAGCATCACTTTGCTCGCATGACTAACGAAGGTGATGGTTCTGTAGTTTTGACAGATTGTTGATTTCCTTTCTTGGGAAGTGTGACGATGAGTGACTGCCTCCAAGGTGTTGGCCACTCTACAGTACGCCAAATCTCATTGCAGATTTTTGTGAGCACGTCGGTAGTTGTCTCTCCTCCATGCTCTATCAGTTCAGCTGGAATGTTGTCTACTCCAGCAGCTTTACCGTTCTTCCGTGCTCGTACTCTCGCTTCTACTTCTTCGTATAGAATAGGGTGGTCACCCTCATTGTTGATTCCTGGCACGTAAGAATGTTGCGGTCTCCACCGGTCTGGTGGTTGTATAGTTCTGAACAGTATTCTACCCACCTACCAATAATCTCTTGCTTTTCATTGAGATATTTGCTTTGTTTATCTTGGGGCAGTGTTGACTCTTGGCTGCCTCTGTTTTTTGTTAGGTTTTTCATGACTTGAAAAGCCCTGTTGCTCTTGTTCCTGCTGAGGTTCATTTCTATCTCTGTGCACTGTTTTTTGCATTCAGTCTTCTTTTGTCACTCTCATGTCATTCCTGATCTTCTTGCTAACTTCTCTGTATGCTTCTATTCCTTTTGTCGTGTTCTTCACTTTCGTCAGTTTTATTCTTTGGCCACACAGATCCAGTATCTCAGGTTTGTGATCCATGGCTGAGTTTTCTGGCGGTATTTTCCCAAGATCTCGTCTGCTGTCTCTGTCATCATTGCATTGAACTTGATGATCAATGCCTCACCACCGTCGTCGAGCAAGAGCAGTGCTGCAAATTTCATGCCGACTGTCGCCTGGAAGGACTCATGTATGGACGGATCTTTTAGTCTGTCCAGATTGCAAATGAGATGCAAGCAAAAAGAAAAAGCCTTATAGTTTATACACGATTTAGGGGTGTCTGTGGCAATGATATACATGAGCCTGAAGATAATAAACCAAAATGTGAAATACTAGGAAATGAGGGAAATTGCTGAGACATTTCAGAGATATTATAGAGAGTCGATGGATGGATGGATGGATAGATGGATGAATGGATGGATGGATGGATGGATGGATGGATGGATGGATGGATAGATGGATGGAGGGATGGATGGATGGATGGATGGATGTCTCGAACGGGTGGAAAGAGGTCAAAGTGCAGTGGCTGTCTTTTAACTTCAGTGTAGAGGACAGGCAAGGTATCCATTATGTAACCTGACCTGAAAGGCTAAGCTTATTTAAATATGGTTCTTAACTCTTTCTCGGTCAGTGAACCCCCCCCCCCCCTTCCCCCTGAATGCTCTACCTTTCGGCACCTGACTTCAAGGAGATAAAAAAAAACACGTGATTGCATTGGTCAGTTCGGAAAATTCACTACTGCTGTAATTGCTGTGATGTCGATTCCCTCTCAGATCTTGACTATAATAACTTAATTGTCAGACTTTGCTGTAATAATCTGTCGCCTTTCTCTCTCTCTCTCTCTCTCTCTGTCTGTCTCTCTCTAGCGCTCCTCGTTTCTCCTTTTCTATTTCTCTCAGTCACTGTTCTCTACTCCCTCTCTTTCTATCTCTCGCCTCTACCTGCTCTATGTCTTTCAATTTCTTCTCTTCCATATCAGTACTCTCTTTGTGTTTCTCCCAGTTTGTTATCCCACATCTCAATATTTATTTCTTATATCCTGTTCTCTCTGATCTTCTCTCTCTCTCTTTCTATTTCTCACAATTTATTCTCTCCCATCCTCTCTCCTTCGCTCTCACTTTCTAGTCCTCTCAGTCTCTTTTCTCTCTGCTGTCTCTCTAATTCTAATCTTTGGCCTTCTCTCCCCCTTCCCCCCCCCCCCCCCCGACCACCTTCTCTTGGTCTTTCGAATTTTTTTTTTCGGCCCGCTCACTCTCACTCTTTCTTTCAATCTCACTCTCTTTTCTCCCCCTTTCTCTCTCTCCTTTTTCTTTCTCTCTGGATCCCTTGTTCTTGTAAAAATGTAAAAATTAAGTAGTCCTTCACTTCCAAGTTCTGTCGGTGAATCATCATTATCCTGATGCAATGGACTGCCGCAAGACTGAGTATCATCTTTGTCCGGAACCCGCGTTCTCTAGCTGCTGTTATCTCGGATCACCAACTCCCTGTTGTGTCCCCACGCTTTTGGATGTTCACACTTTTATCTAACGTTTGTGATTTTTTAATTAGTGGTGATCCATCACTTCTGTGTGTGACTTCCGTCTTGCCTCGCTTCATTTTGAACCTCTCTGTTCTGTGATGTCCTTGTTAAATAAGAGAAATTTTGATTTTTCTATTATCTTTAATAATATTCCATCGTTTCAGAGCGTGACTGTGGTTAACTGTACATAAGCCCCACCTTGTGTCTTTGTTGTCAGCTTTTTGGCACTTCCTTTTTTTTTCTTTAGTCTACCCTTTAAATCGCCGCTGGTTGTGTTCCATTTGTCCAAATAAAACAAAGCATAAGATAAGATAAACTTTATTTTCCCCTTAAAAAGAAATTCCATTCACACTTGATGAGACACAGTATACATACAAGATTTATTCACACTCACATTATTACATATACAGAGAGAGACAAAAATGTCATAAATAGCATCAGAACAAGCCGGACTCAAGAAACATCACCCATTTTGATAAGTGTATCGATGATGGTAGAAATGAATTTCTGCAGCCTCCGTGATTAGGTCCAAATACAACAAAGGCCTCGTTCTATCTTTAGTAATTGGTTATAAAGTGGGTGCAGCTGGTCCTCCTGAATTATCAACCACAGTGTTATTATTGTCTTACACTTCTGTTCTCTGCCTTGCAGAGTTAACTAGTTAATTTTTCTGTCCCTATGTGCAGCCGTAGTGTTCAATTTAACAACACCGTATTTTAGCCCTGTCTATTCTACTTTACTTTATTTATTTATTTATTTATTTATTTATTTATTATTTCATGAACACTAATCATGATCTTTTAACAAAACAACTTTATATTATCCTATGCTGAGTTCGACATGTCCCTTTTGTGTCTTTTTTTTTTTAATCTCGTTATTAACTGATGTTTCAATTTGTCTTTTTATATTCGATGGTCAGATTTGATTGCTGTGGCCAGAACGCTTTTAGTTGTTTTGCCATGATTAAATGACAATACATACCAACATCAGAGACGTTTTAGAGACAAGTTGTTCATCTGTATCTATATCACTAGTATTTTGTGCAGCAGTATCGTTCACTCGCTAGTCTGATATAGCTGGCTGCCTTTGAAGCAGAACATTAACATTTATCTACCGTTTTGCTCTTTATTTTTACTTCTGACTGTCACAAAGAACAATACATAAACAAAAAGAATGGTCCGTCAAAGAAAAGCTGTAGATATTCACGGTAAACCTTCGCCTACCATTATAATATCCACGAATGCTATGATTATCCGTTACCTACATCTGCCGTCACCTTTTCTGAAATAAAGAACACAGGTACCAAAGACTTCAATTCGACTTGATTTTGAGAGAATATAAACCAGTTCATTTTGTGAGTAACTTCACCTCCTCGCATCATTGTCTAAACATGCCATGTAAGATAGGTTAGCCTCCTCCATGGCCTGGCAGATTCCATCCCAAAACTATTTTCCCATGCCGATTTCTTTCTCCTCCAGTATCTTCATCTCACTGGTCGTGTTCCGCCCTTTTTAATTCTTTGTTTGTTTGTTTTTTGTATTGCTATGACCTTTCCCAACAAGCAACAATTGGCCAACATACGTTGAGTGTGTTTCATTAATGCCGATATCAGATCAGGATAATTAAATTGCTATTATAATGGGCATTGTAGGATTAAAAGACTAATTATCTGTGTTTTGGTCCCATATCGCTATTTGGCCGATGAAGTTTTTCGAGTACTTCGTCGCCTGATTTCCAAAACATGATATTGTTTTGTGATATTGATGTCATACTAGGGTGGAACAGCTTCCGCTATTTCTTGCGTTTATTTGTTTCCGCCCCAAGAAGCAGATAGCTGAGGAGAGACATATCCAGATCCAGCGTCAGCTTTGATATATACGAATGAGCGTAAACTTTGATCATGGACTTTGTAGTCCTTGCAATGATTATCTATTTCTATTCCTCCTTGCCTAACATATGCACTGGCGAGATTTCAACCCCCTGAGACAGAGAACAGTTTTTAGGACTAAATGACAGTGTTGACTTCGACTAAGCTGAATGTCCAAAAGTGGAGATTACTATGAGATCCTTCAACTGGCACTGACTGAAAGTTCATCAACAGTAGTAGTTTGTGTTCTTAAGTTACTTTTTCAAGTAAAACGTCCAATATGTTCTTACCTTTCATTTTTTAACGCTACTTCTAATGGTGTATCAGATAAATATGTCAGACTGGGCTGCAAAGGTTAAATGATTCATCTTCCTCTTTGGCAATAAAGGATAAAAGAGACTGTATTCGCCACTGAGATACAACATTAGCATAACAAATTTCGGCCATATAGAAGTTCCTCCGGCTTGACCACCATCAACCTTCCTATATTTGGACCCTTAGCGATTCATTTTAGGGTAACTCATTGTAGACAATGTGCCTATTTTTGTGTCCACCGGCATGCACTCTACACTTAAATCTCATTGCTCTTCCCCTCCCCCTCCCCCCCCCCCCTCGCTTCTCCTCACCCCTACCATGCCTTCTCCCTCCCCTGCACTATCTCCAACCCTCCCCGCCTTCCGAGGTCTCAGTTCAGTCCTCGTCGAGCGGTAGCCCCCGATTCAAAGCTATACAGGCGGCTCCCTCACGTAGCTCGGGGACTGCTTGCTCACTCAGGCATTCTTGTGGTGAGTATCAGTAGCTCACAATCACAGCTCACCGTCAGGGCTAGTTGTGCAACTGACCACTCGATTCTCGCATATCTTGTTGAGCGGAACATAAAGTGGTAAGTTTGTACTGGAGATACTGATAAGCCTTTTCAGAAATCATTTTTAAAAACTTTTCTTTTCTTTAATATAATAATTATTTTTACTTTGGAAGTTTATAACTTTTTCTTTTCTTTTTTTTTCCTTTCTTTCTTCCTTTTCCCTTCCTTCTTTTTTTCATTCCTTCTTCCTTTCTTTCATTATTGACACTCTATTCTGTTTTCTTACCGTTCGACAAGAAATTCGCATTGCTACAGTCGAAGTATGAGTATAACGAGGTGTTTTTATGTTCTTAAATCACAAACACGGTCAATTTTAATGATAAACCTGTTATGCACTGTGACTATTATGACTTTTTCAAGGAAATTCACATTGTCACCTGTTGATCCCTGCACTAATTTTACAAAACTATTCTGTCCCAAAATCTCTTGGTTAGATTTTGTCAGAAGAAGGATCGATAGCACATAAAGTCGACGTTGTAACTGAGTCTAATAATATACAATATCAATAAGAAGAACTATTGTGCTGCGCCACAACTTTGTGATTGAAGTATAAATATTATTCAGTACTATTAGAAAAGATGCCCCCCCCCCTCCCCGCGGAGATCGAAAGGTTTAAAAACAACGTAAGGTAAGAAAAACATTTAATGTAATAGGAAACGTTTTTCTGCTTTGTTTCTTGCTACAGACTTTTTCTATTGCAATAGTGATATGTCTGGATGTTGTATGCCGATGGTATGTATGTATGTATGTATGTATGTATGTATGTATGTATGTATGTATGTATGTATGTATGTATGTATGTATG
>JBCEWB010114689.1:0-11696 GCA_039654565.1 Peronia peronii
ACACTCTTTTTTTATGTATTTTTTTTTATGTCACCGCTGTTACGAAGTGTGAAGAAAATCTTTAATTCCCTTCCTCCTCTCCCCTGCAGGAAAAAAGATCTTGGGTGGCTGTTGAGAGTCAACACCGGTGGTTTCTTTACCTTGTGAAATTGCTGTGCGATGAATCACCGTGGATGAGAGAAAAGTGCACACACCTCTTTTTGCTTTCTTTCACGGAGGAATCATCTTTTTTTTTTGCAGGCAACGGAGAGCTATGTTGGAAAAAATTTTACCCTTCGATTTGTCTATCACTGCAGCCTTGTGTACTGGCCTAGCTGGCTGTTTGATATACCTCTTTCTGTCTTGGGTTTTGACTAAGACGCCGAAAAATTTACCACCTGGCCCCAGAGGATGGAGGGCCACTTTAAAATTACTGAAAGCCAGCAGAGATGACAATTTATACGTAGTGGCGGCAGAATGGGCCAGAGAGTATGGCCCTCTCGTTCTTTATTACAGCATGGGTCATCCAATGTTACTCGTCAACAATTCAGAGCTTTCTCGGAAGCTGCTTGGGTCTGAGGAATTCAAGAATTATTTCTGCGACCGTGCCGTTTTGTATGCATCGAAACTGGCTTTTTACAACAGCAAAGATTTCCTGTTCACCCCATTTGACGGTAAGGCTAGATTTGTATATGACCATAGCTTGATTAATATTAGTGAAACAATCATTTTATGTTGACTGGTTGAGGGATAGATGGATGGATGGATGATCGTATAAATGGATGGACGGATGGATAGATAGATGAGCAGATGTGTAGATGGATGGATGGATGAATGGATGGATGAATGAATGAATGGATGTATAGATGGATAGATGAATGGGTAGATGGATGGATGGATAGATAGATGACTGCATGGGTGGATGGATGGATGGAGGAGTAGATGGATGGTCGAATGATTGCAGTAATGGATGGATGGGAGGGTGGATGTGTAGATGGATGGATCGAATGATGGATGGATGGGTGGGTGGGTGGGTGGGTGGGTGGATAGATAGATGGGTAGATGGATGACTAAATGGATGGTTGCATGAATGGATGGATGGATCGATGGTTGGATGGATGGGTGAAAAGGGTGGGTGGATAGATGGTAAAGGTGAGTGGATGGATGGGTGGCTAGATGGATGGATGGATAAATGGCTGGATGGATGGATTTCTACATTTCACATACAATGATTGAGATCTATATTTCAGAAATAATGCAAAAGAAACGCCGCTTGTTTCATCACCTGATAGGCCTGTACGGTGAGAGTGTGGAAAAGTTTGAATGGATGGATGGTCGGATGATGGCAGTAATGGATGGATGGATGGATCGAATGATGGATGGATGGATGGATGGATGGGTGGGTGAATAGATAGGTGGATAGATGGATGAACGAATAGATGGCTGCATGAATGGATGGATGAAGTGGGTGGATGGATCGATGGTTGGATAGATGGATGGGTGAAAAAGGTGGGTGGATGGATGGCTAAATGAATGGAGGGATAGATGGATGGATGGATGGATGGATGGATGGATGGATGGATGGATGGATGGATGGATGGATGGATGGAGGAACGGTTGGATGATTGCATGAATTGATGGATTAATGAAAGGGTGAATTGGATGGATGGATGGATGGATGGATGGATGGATGGATGGATGGATGGATGGATGGATGGATGGATGGGTGAGTGGGTGTGTGGGTGAATTGGATGGATGATGATAAAGGGATGGATGGAAGGATGAATGGATGGATGCATAGATGGATGGATAGATGGATGGATAGAGTGAGGAACAGATGGATGGATGGATTTCTATATTTCACATACAATGATTGGGATCTATATTTCAGAAATAATGCAAAAGAAACGCCGCTTGTTTCATCACCTGATAGGCCTGTACGGTGAGGGCGTGGAAAAGTTTGAAAAAGTTGTGGGTCGGGAACTGGACAGATGTCTGCAAGAAATTGAGCAACACAAAGATGAAGACATTGACATGCCCAGACTGATTGGCAAATCGCTGAAAAACGTCTTCTATATACTGGTAGTAGCAGACACGCTTTGTTATATCGTGACCTTAGTGCTTGTTCCATTTTTCACAAAAACGCGAAATAGCCTCATCTTTTTTAAGCCTCCACAACATTTCCCATATTATCCCCTCTCAGCTAGAAGGACAATGGTTCCTCGTCTGCATCACTATAAACGTATTTCGTTCAAAGGATGACTGTTCTAAACTTCTTTTTCTTATAATCAACCTAAAGAAAAAAAATTCTATCTCTACTTTTTAAACTGTTTAGCCAGTCTACCCAGTCCTTGGAATGTTATTGGTTGCTTTGGATATAAAATATACACCCTCTGAAAGTCGGTCATTTGTGTCGGATAGAGAATAATTTAACACTCCGATTACAGCACGAAAAGATAGATTTCAGCCACCTATTCTTCATGGAAAAATCTTTTGAAAAATGATACAATTAGAGATGGAGTAAGCAAGCAATGAGGTCGTGATAACTACAATAGTTTCATGAAATGCATGAAAGATAAATTGCTCCCTTGCTGTCTTGGCTTGCTTGCCCTTCTAACTAAAGCCCTGTGCCTTGGCTCAGCTGGGCGGTTGGTAGTCCTATGTCTTTTTCTGTTTCAGAACCACGGAATCGTGAAGACGTACACACCTAGTCCTTCCATTCTTGTCCGCTGTGTGCGATGACTTGTGTTTCTAAGAAGGTCTTTCGTGGCTCATTTCTCTTCTGTTTTGCAAATAAATTATATTAAAATGTTGTAATCATAATATAAAAATTTCTCATATGAAATGTGCCCTTTGGGAATCTTTCCTCTCATTTCAGAAAACGATTCGCCTTTGTCTTTACACACTGACTATTGCGACCAGGTGGTTAAAATAGACTCAGTGGTCTCTTGCAACCTGTGTTTCTTTTCGACCAATCAAATTGCATAGTTTGATCTGACGCGGGACATTGGATTTGACCTTGTTGATTCTTGATCTAGATTCTAAACTCCAGAAAGGAGAAGGTCCACACCACACCAGGATGAGGATTAAATTTATGGTTAGATTTAGGGTTAGGATATGAGTTGGGGTTAGGGTCAAGGTCAGGGTTAAAGGGTAAGGCTCCAATGTCCCGAGCCAGGATGAGATATAGGGCTATTCGAGTACTCTTTTACATTTAGTTACAATATTAAGACTACCTTGTAGCAATATACCATTGGGAGTATTTTGATCGCATGGTCGCAACAGCTTCCTTTTTATCTCTAATCTCTCATTGTTATGAGTTTGGCAATACGAACGAATATCGTAAAAGCCGTTCTTGAAACACAACATTACAAAAACAAAAATGAGTATTATATCAGTCCTTAGGAGAGCAGCCCCCAGACACTGAAGCAACTGATCTACTGGAAGAGTTTGACCTGGCCTTTAACGGTCTTCTGTCCCCTTCCGTGGATTTGGTTCTCAGCCATATACCCTTTCTGGCCAAAGTCCCAGGGCCCTACAAGGTCAAAGTGAACAGGATGAAACATTGCATGGCCAGGGTAGAGGAACTCGTCTATCATAAGCCAAAGGTGAGCTTTCCTTGTGTGGTGGGTCACAGCATTTAGTTAGAATAATCATCATCATTGTCATCGTCATTTTATTTTTAAAAAAATAGTTTAAACTCTAAAACGACTATCTACTGGCAACTAATCAAATACATCAGAAAAGCACAGAAAAATATATTAATTACCTGAAAACAGCAAACTGATATCTCTAGCCAAATTTTCAAATCCTCTTGGTTCCGTTTTTTATTCTATTAATTATTAAATAATAGGCTGTAACTTTGATATCTGGGTCATCTGATTGATGCTCTTGAAAATGGTCCGATACGACTAGTAAGACCGAGATAGGTTCTTTCCGGGACTGAACGGCCATACCGATTTTTTAGTGTCATACATTTAGAAACGATCACAAAAAAGCGGCAACAGTCGTAAATATTGAACACAGAATCTGATTGTCGATGAATATGGCAATAATAACCTAAACGATATGGTTCGAGTCTCACAGTAATTCTCACAGTAATCACAGCACGAGACAATCGGCGACGTTTCATGCACATGACCCTTGACCCAGATTATTGTGTTTGCTATGATTCACTTTCGATTTGAAAAAAATGGTGAACCGTTGTCTCTCACTGTTTCCCAGCACGGTAAAGAAAAGAAAAAAAATACAGTTTTCGTAATTTGAAACATGATTAACAGAACATTCAGAATAGTTGATCTTGTGGTCAGGGTGGCTGTTGTTTGTTTGTTTGTTTTTCAAATCCTGATTTGTTAAACATTTTTATGTGTTTCAGATAAAAAAAGGAGCAAAGGTGATTTTGTCCCACTCTTTACAATGCTTACATCATACTTTATGTATCTTGTAGTCTGAAGTAACCTAGGTGCTTGGAAGAAAAATAATAGGGTTAATTCTATTCCTATGATCACAGAGTACCTGGGTACCTGGACAGCCCAGAGGTATGGCTGATCTACTTTTTGACATGCTGGACAAGCCTGGCTATGAATGGATGGCCAATGACCACGAACACGTGATCGCCTTTCTGATGTCTATGTTTGTTGCAGGTCTCTGAAATATATTTCAAATTTTCACCATTGAATGGACTTTCTGCTGCAGAATTGTAGAAAAAAAATCAAGTTTTCATATTAAGTAGAATATCTGCTAGATTTTTCCTTTTTTTTCAGTTTTTTCATAACAGATTACATTATCTGCCACATGTTTCTCAAATGTATTTCCGTTTTTCACCATCGGATACAATTTTTTAGGTAATCATTGACACATACTTGTCTTACAATAGCAATTTCCTGCCACTGTAATATGAGCCTATACATGACATATTATTATACTGTTCTCCTTTTTAGTTTTATCAGAGCCAGGGCTACAAATCTGTGTTCAAAACAGTGAAAAGACTACAGGTTTTCAGTAATCAAATAAGTCTTGAAAAAGAGATCCGGGAATGTCAACCGCCGACCATAGAAAAGGCTAGCAAGTTTTTTTCGAAGTGAACATAATTTGATTATTGAACTGATATATTTACTTCTTTCAGAAAATGGTTTACTTTATCCTTCTTTTAAATTATTGTTATT
Source organism: Peronia peronii (assembly GCA_039654565.1). Taxonomy (NCBI): domain Eukaryota; kingdom Metazoa; phylum Mollusca; class Gastropoda; order Systellommatophora; family Onchidiidae; genus Peronia; species Peronia peronii. The sequence goes on from JBCEWB010114689.1 coordinate 5,145, forward strand.
ACTTTTAGTAAGCCCACAAGATTAGATTTGTAATGAAAATACCAGTCTCTGTTTACAATAGCTGCTGTTTGAGGGGCTCGCTATGTCTATCTTCTATAATGTATTTCAAAGTATTGAAAGTGTTTCTAGAAATTATCTTATTTTCCTTATAATCTTCATGTACTATGTCGAAAAATAGACATCACTTTTATCTCACTGGTTTGATATTGCCAGCTGAAAGCCAACTAATTTTGTCTGAGAATCGGCATATTGAGCTTTCCTTGCTGGTTGGAACTCTAAGAAAAGTAAAAACATTTTTTTTTTAAAAACTGAGTGTTTACATTTTTTTTTATTTTGTCACAGCTAAAATATAATCAGTGGGTTACACCTGTTAAACGTAGCAAGAAACAAAAAACAAAACAAACAAAAAGAAAAAAAAAGAAGAAAAATGTATAAAAATAAGATTACTGACGAACACAAACATTTTCTCATCACAGATTAATTATTCATCCGCTGTTTAAACATAACTTTCGTAAATATTAAAGACAACCTATTCCATCATTTCAGACGGTAAAGATTACATTTCTTTGTATTCGATAAGTTAAAAGAGAACTTACATCGCAAATACCAAATTTTAATCTGGATTTTCTTCAACCAACCTTTTTTTTTTATTTTATAAAAAGTGTTGCTTGAAAGTGCCTTAGATCAGCGTAATTGTGTCAATTAAGTGACAAATCTGAAATCATTTATCCTTTTTAATTTTAAAGGATAACAGAACTGATGGGCTTGGTTTCATCACCATTTTTTTTTCTCTCACAGGTCACCTCAATACCCGGGCCACGGTCAGCGGGATCTTGCTCTGTTTCCTCAACAACCCCGACATCACTGGAAAAGTCCAGGACGAGATAGATCGAGTGCTCGGAGACAGAAGGCCGAGGTTTGAGGACAGGGCCAGAATGCCTTACACAGAGGCCTGTGTGCTGGAGATACTCCGCCTGGCTTCTCAAAGTGCTCTGAGTGCCTTTCGGGTAGCTAGCGACGAGATCCAATTTGAAGGATATACCATCCCGAAGGGAGCTGTGGTAAGTCGGCAATGCTTTCTTTAGGTTGACTACAACGTGGAATTCACCATTCCACCCCCCCCTCCCCCGAGGGGGTTGGTGGTTTAAAAGGGGGTTCTCTGCTCCTACCTGCAGGCGGCGAAAGCTCAGTGCGGCGTCAGTGGGATGCCTCCCAGTGGAATGCCATTATCAATGCTCCAGGGGTGATATCTCTTCTTTCTCCTTGTTCTTGTCTCCTGTCCTGCTCTCATTTCTCTCTTCTTCTATGTACTTGATCAGCCTTTTTGATGTGTGAACATATGTTACCGTATGTGGCACAATATAGCCATGATCGAAGGAAACGAGAGAATAGAGAGGAGGCAGAGGTTCTGCCCGGATGATTTTTTTAGATATTATGCCAAACAACATGTTGACCAAGTTTCATTGAATTCCATCGATATTTGTTTTAGGAGATAGATTTCAAAAACAGCCACTTTAGAGAAGGCACAATCCAAGATCTAATAGTAATGTAACATATGCGATGGACATCAATGATTATGTGATTCTTCTCTGTTGGTCTTCAACTGTTTCCTGGACGAGATCACCTTATATTGTTTTTTCTATAGGTAATCATCAATCACTGGTATCTCTTACACAACGAGAAAATCTGGGAGGATCCATGGAGCTATAAACCAGAACGGTTCTTAGATGCTGAAGGCCACATTCTCCCAGCAGACCATCCCGTCAGAAAAGGGTGAGATTGTCTAAATGTTGTAGTCATAGTAACAAGTGTCTCCTGACAGACAGGTGAAAACAAACTTTCCGTATGATAGTTCCAAAGTTCTTACTTTTGGCCCCTTAGGGGGCTGTATATATTTCCGTCAGAAATCGGGGGCCGTTCTCATGTCAAGTCAGGTCGTGGCAAGGAATTGGTTGCCTCCTTGCCTAGGATCCGTCAGTCTGCCTTTCCCTACATGTCCCTGTCAGGACTTATTTATATGCAAAAATTGTATAAAAGCCGAAACTTGGCATAAAATGCCAGGATAACTGATGATCGACTTAGATAGAATACGCTGTATAGAAAAAATAGTCTAGTCGGGGGTGGGGGGGGGGGGGGGTAAGGGAGAGGGCAGCTTGAATGGGTGAACAGGTGTTTCTCAGTGAGACAACCATCTTTCTTTTGGACCGAATCTCAGGTTCTGACCTTAGGGAGACGGCGTTATTATAACCCACCCAGGCAGAATCTCTCATAATGACCAGAGGGTATACTATGATTTACCCAGTGTATTTATAACAAGAGATTTAAAAGAGGCAATTTCTGAAACAATACTGAATTTCAGGAACCTTGAAATGCCAATCAAAGTTATAGTGGCTTGGGTTTGATTAAGACAATGTCGACGGAGACTTTGGTCACTTTCCTAAATGAATCACAATAAATATACGTGTATTGTACATTTTTACCCATTTTCGGTAAAAAAAAAATAATAATAATAACAAAAATAGTCTGCTATTTTTAAACTTGTAAATAGAAAAGACTATAAAAAGCACGCTGCCACCTTAAAAGGCAAATGGAGTGACTTCATAATTCTTACGTTTTCTACTTAAATCAACTTTTCAACTGCAGAAATGACGGGAGTTCTCTGTAATGCTTAGTCGGTATCGGACTGGCTCCCTTTCCATTCACTTTCACATTAGTGCTGCACTACACTCCTTCCCCTTTTCCACTCTGCAAGTCCACGACGTATACCAAGTCTAAACACACCACAGTGGACTACTACATTCCCAACATTTTCAGAGCCAAGTTTTGCACCAAATGTTCTTTCTGACTTCATATTTAGATAATTAGATTCTCTGGTCCAACTTCCCTAATGGCTCAAACGCATTTCGATTTCGTCCCTAAATTGGTAAAACCAAACTTTCCAGTTCACCCATGCCAACACTGTAGCTGTAAGACCTAACTGTACCACAAGCTTGGGGGTGGAAATGTGTACTGTATTGACAAGATTAAGGAAACGTTGATTGTTGAAGTATAAGAGTGACTTCGTTTGTACGATAAACAATCCCTTCCTTATCCAAAATTTCATCAACAGTTGCTGATAGTCACCAGATGTGCATTTTTTGAAAGATGCTGTGTTCGTAAGGGGCTTTTTTTTTTTTAATATGGGATCACATGAGAATCCTGAATAGAAACTGAACTGGGCCCATTCCAGCAGAACGTCCAACTCAATTTATGATCTTCCAAAATAGCGAGTAAAACATGAGGATTGTGAAACTACTCCATCTATACCTTTAGATAAGCAAAACAGGGGAAAAATCTGAGATAAAAACATTTTCTATGAGCAATCAGTGTTGATAAATGAGATGTTTCCTTGTATGTTTGCCTGTTCCAAACATTAAAATGAATATAATTTATTATCAAAGTGAAAAGATTAGTATTAACTTATAAAACTGAAAATGTTGAACTTCAGAACAAAATAGGTCTACAAGTGAGGAGGAATCAGTTTGTACACACTGTTTCTTTTTTAATTTTTTTAAATAGTTAGAACTCTGTTCGAAAAATTCCATTTCAGACATTGTAAGATTTTTGTAATTTTCATGAAAATTGATTTCTTAATCTCAAAGGTGTTAAGCACTTACTGTCACATTTTTTAGTCTCAGAGCACAAAAATGAATGTCTGTCACTCACTAATTTCAGTTATCTGTCCCTAAATGATTCACTGCAAGTGACAGTGGCTCACTCCAAGCTTGACAATCCTTGTCGCGAGGAACGTCACTCCAAGGCCTAAAATACACTATACTAGACTAAACCGCCTTTTTTCAAATGGATATAATTATATAAAAGGAAAATAGCACTGAGTATCGAGATGAATATCGATTCACAACTAGACAGCTTTGGCAGGTCATCACGACTTGTAAAGGGATATAATCCACGGACAGTACCGTTAATTCTGACAAAATTGAATGCTAACTACCTTGATGAAACAAAAAAATCGTACACCATCTTCGTTACAAAACAATTCCTAGCTTCGCAGGGCAGATGTAGAAGCTTAGCAAATTTGTTTTCAACCTAGCGATAGTCGCAGTGCTCCTCGTTGTTAGCTTATATTTGAGGATTCACTATATAGCCCGACCCTGATATGAATCTTACGTTGAATAGTTATGTCAAGTAAATAATGATGCAAGCACAGTGTGGCTATCTCGATTCGATTCTGTATAGGTATCGACTCCGCCTCATTATCTAGTGACTTTGCTCTGGTCTCCAAAAAATAAATTCACACTGTTAAAGTGCAAATACAGAGTATCCTTGTCCGACCACTTCAGTCCTGTTTTATGCTCTTTGTTGTATAGTACTGTGATATTATTATTATTGTTATTATTATTGTTATTATTATTGTAACTATTATTATTATTTTTGAAACGAGAGAGACGTACATGAGACGAATTTGATTTGAGACTTTTAAGGATAGGGATACATTGTGCATGCACACTCAGGAAGCCATGTGTGCAAAATGTAGTAATGGACGAGGGTTGTGCCGAGGTCTAGTATTTCCCTTTGCCAGACAAAAGAGGTGTTGAACAAGCAGTATAAAGGGGAAAAAAATCCCTTCACTTCATGTCATACGAAAGACCGACTACATAAAATTATAGCAAATAAAAAGAATACGTTTTCTTTATGTCATAATTCTTTTTTAATTTTCTGTTTGTTTTTAAATTGTTCATGGTGCTTGTTTCAAGCACAGAGAGCAAAAGTGATTTTTTTCCTCTTTAAACCACTTGTTCAACAGCTCTTTTGTCTGGCAAAGGGAAGTAATAGGGCTGGGCACAACGATCGCCCATTAAAAACAGTCTTCCTCTCTCTCTCTCTCTCTCTCTCTCTCTCTCTCTCTCTCTCTCTCTGCATCTCTCTCTATATATATCTCTCTTTACAGGACTCTCATATTTGGGATTGGGCCCCGGTCGTGTCCAGGAGAGGTCTTCGCACGTTCCCGGGTGTTCTTGTTCATCACTCACGTTCTGCAGAAGTTCGACCTCCTCCCGCCAGTGAATGACAAATTGGTGCCGGCAGATTTCAGAGTCAATGATGAGAATGTGAAGGGCTTTGTCCGACAGAGTCAATTATACAAGGCTCGATTTCGGCTTAGGAAAGGAAAAACGCTGGAGAGACAGTAGATAGCACCATCATTCATCTGTGTCCGAGCTGTGAAATATGCAAAAGCTGAACTTGATTACAGAAGGATTATTGAATTGGCTTGAAAATAGGTGGAAAATTAACAAGCCATAATAGGTTTTGAGCAAACAGGCACGTATATAGTAAATATAATGTAAATATAAGAAGTTTAAACTATCAAGAATAACAAAGCTGCTAGGAAATAATAAAACTAACACCCCATCTGCTACAAGCAGTTTTTGCGTGTTGGATTTAGTTACGTACATGAAATGTTCTGGAATACAACTTAAAATCTGTTATTGTTCATACGTGTCTGCACATAATAATTATTTATAACTTCTTACAAATAGCTATTATGTATACATGTGCATTTATATCACTATATTGTGAAATGTCGTACCTTGACCTTTGTCATTGTTAGACAAAGCCATAACAATATAAATAAATATGTGATAGAGGCCTATAACTTGAAATATAAACATATTTAGTATTATATCATGATAACATGCTCTGAAATTCTGAGATATCTTTATTCACTGATATTGATCGTCGCACTTTCAAAAGATGAAGTAGTCCTAATGATTGATTATGTCTGTAAATTGCAGTACTTAAATAAGACGAATGCTCACGATTTAGACATTCTATGCATCTTTTTCATTGAGTTGTCTCTCTTGTCTGAATAACAAGATATTAAACTTTATCTCATTTCACGTCGGCCCGCCAAATCGCCATCGACTCAATAGACTTGTCTCGATTAGCGCATTCTGCGAAACCCCGGCGTCTATTTTTAGAAGGTGGGCTAGCCGTCCACACTGCGCTGAAACAATCAGGCCGAAGCCTACTCATTGAGACTTTGAATCGAGAGGATGGTTAACAAAACATGCACTTGTGGCGTGAGGAAAAGCGACTCAAGGCGAAAAGATCATGAGGATATGAAACTGGTGACTTTCAAAAAATTTCCACAGCCCAAAACACAACGAGACAGATGTATGGAGTGAATAAGACGATGTAATCGCCCGCATAGCCAGCTTCATATCGGCAACATTGGTTACCACTATTTCTTGTGCTCAAAGGATAGTGTTTGTTTTGAGTGTGCACTTTTGTTTAACAAAGCAACAGCAAGATTTGTGTTGTTTATCCATAGTCTAAATTCACAATATCATTAACTTATCTGGCAGGGGTAGATTTAGATCTAGATCTATAGATCATTTAGTACTGCGTGGCTGATCTAAGTCTATATATTTTACTTTCAAAGATAAGCTACTGCTACCCCCAGAATCTGGATAACTGTATAGAATTTATACTTAATACCAGGGTATACTTTATACCAAGGTGTAAATAACAAAACTAAAGAAGGAAGAGAAC
>JBCEWB010114700.1:0-11695 GCA_039654565.1 Peronia peronii
ACATACGTACATACATACATACATACATACATACATACATACATACATACATACATACATACATACATACATACATAGGGGACTTCATAGCCGAAAGGTGCTTCTCTTTCATAACAAAGGTACTGGGTACTGATACTGTGCTTACACGGCAATTTTCCCATAGCCATCGATCTTTGGGGACAGTCGGTAAGATCCAGTTTTCTCAGATACGTGTGAAAAACTTGAGTTGTGCCTATAGGGCTAGGCCTGTCAGGCCGCCGTTCAGGCAAAAATTAAAAACGTACTCTTACTAAAATTCACTTGTTGCATACCCTTCTGATATGTTTATATAATGGTACTACGTTTATGGTACTAGAATTACAAGCGGAGTAAAACTCCTACAAACAGCAAAACAACAAGAACACACACACAAACATACATACATACACCCATTTACACGCACATGTATACTAAAATGCAATGAATTAAAACTATTAATGCTTTGTTGGCGACAATTTAAAAGCTAAACCAGTTTGAATTGTAATGTAAAATAAAATTCTAGTCATGGTCTGGTCTCCTTGTCATAAAACTCTCCTGGAGACCTGAAATCTTGATCGGTCAACGTTCTTGAACAGATTTCCCAGACATCAGTGATGAAAACTGTTGTTTTTCTTATACCTTTCAATCCCAAGAAGGTAGAATTATCTCGGCTTAAAGTGGCTGCCTGTTTTGCTGGGAGTTTTTGTGGGCAGAAATTTGTAATGTGGAAATCTTGCACGGACAGCGGCACTCCGCCTACTCTTCATCGATTTGTAACTGTCAAGATTCTTTAATGTGCGTAACGTACACACTGGACCTCCGAAATATATCCGCTTTATTCGAGAAGGCTAGTCATCGGGCTTCTCTACCCAGAAGAAGCCAGGGGACGGTTCAGTCACTGAAAAAATGCAAGTTTAGATCTTCGTGTCCTTCCATTCCCAGTGAGAGGACCCACGAGTCGAACTCACAACCTCACCGACTTGAGTTGTTTTCAAGGTTGAGCAGACGCCAAACCACACAGCCATGGCGACCCCCCTACAATGATGGTAGATGGCTGTCTATGAAAATTTATTAGCCTTCCTCTCGAATTAAGTAACTTTGAAGTTTGCCCCTGGTTTGGAAAACTGAACATTGTCACCATGAAATACGCCGCTACCTTTGATCACGTCTGACAATGTCGCGCTTCACACCCCTCTCGTGAGGACGGTGCCCACGGCAGAATTTAGATACTCGGGATATATTGTTACATTGTTTGAAGAGATGTATGTACTTCCACCACCTCTTTTGGTGATATGACCAATATGGTCATTGTAAATTGTCGTCTGGAGAGTGCGTCTATCACCTAAACTCAGTAAGGAATCTCTACTGGTTCCCCTCCGTTGATGATCAAATCGTCATTGTCACTTGCTATTTTGAATGTGCAACTTTGCCTCAATTCAGATATTGGTAATTGTGTCAGTGTTCAATTGGTGCATAGCTTGTAGCTTTGCACAACTCATTTCTTCACTTATAAACAAATCTGGACTGCCTAACTGAATGAAAGAATAAATGAATGAATACATGGATGGATGGAAGAATAAGTGAATAAATAAATAGATAAAATTCATTTCTTTTTCGGTTAGAATATAAAATACACCAAACAATGTCGATCATATGCGCTTCAAATTAAGCCATTCATATAAGAAGGCTTATCCAGAACCTCGTATCAGCGTGCCGCTCTCTCAAACTGTAAATGATGAAACCAAGCAACAGCAGATCAGCGCACCAGGTGAAGGTTGCGAGGTTTCATCATGCCAAGATATCATGGTGGCAAACATACGAGGTTTTTTTTATTAAGTATTTTTAATAATTTCCATCGCGAATTTTATTTCCTGCTTGTGACACAATGTGAAGAAGACCTGGGAGAAGACATTAAGCAAAAAAAAAACGTTTTTCGAAAATTTTGTGGGTTACGAGGTTTCATCACTCCACCAGCGTTATGAAAAGGGGTATATTGACACTAAAGCACCCGAGGAAGAGCTCCACTGAGTTCTGACTATTCCACAACACAAAACTACACGACACATTGATTAACATATTTCAGTCATTGTAAGGAATTGCAGGTGCAATTAGCGAGAGGCAAAAACAACACGGCTAATGATGCTAGCCAACAGTGGGAGATAAGACGTCCATAAGCCTTGCACTTTACCCCCTTGTCAGTGTAATCCACGTCGTGTAAGTCAGTCTTGCTCAATAACTTGCCTTCGCTCCCTAAACTTTGTTCCAAATTCATCAAAATTAAAATTATAGGCCTATGTAGAATTTCCTTGTTTTCCTGTTCTCTCTTCACTGTCTCGTCAAAACTGAAGACAAGAAATTTTGAAGAAATAGGATTACACTCCTCCATCTCTTCACTTTTACTGGTACCGTCGCAGTAATGTTGCCGTGTATCCCTGGCCGCCGACTGCACACTCAAACTAGGTCGAAGAGCACAGGGTGTTTTAGGTTGCCTCCTCTCGTAAGTATGTTGTGCCGATTTCATACATATAGTGCATGAATGTATTTTTGAGCGGTTATTGCACCGTGCGCAAGAGAACGGCTGTTTGAGAATGAAGACCATGGAAATCATATTTCTCTTCACTATTAATTTTCTTTTTTTTTTGTTTTCTTTATCAACCCAACCGGTATTGCGAGACGGTGATTATGAGTATGAGTGCTTCTCGCTCTACTGCAGCATTTTAACCAGGTCGTGCGAGAAAGGCAGCCTAACATTGTCTGGCCTGGCGATTTTACTATAGCATATTGCTCGTATAGTTTATAGCAGTTTGATCAGATAAACTGCAATTATTAGAACTGATATAGCCCTCATGTGAAATAGTCCTTGTAATAAATCCAGATCTAGATCTAAGGCCTATTTATACTTTTGTAGGAAAGCGTCTATTTAGTAGATTTTTGCAAATCGCAATGCAAGAACATCATAACAAGATCTGTGGTAATAAGCTTCTTTTTCTTTTTCTTTTTTTTCCTAAGAAAGGTAGGTCTTCCTCATAGTCATAGTTCTATATATTGTAGACCCTATTGCCGGTCTTATCTTGATTTACCCAGGAATTAACTGCAATTAAATTTTCATGTTGTTTATATTAATCAGCCTGGCAATAAAATGTTGTCTGATTTATTTAAAGGTTTTGGCTTTCTGCTTTTTCTTTTTTCTTTTATTGCCAATTAAAGAATGATTGCTCGTAATCTGCGGGCAGGGCTTTGTTATTACTTCGTAATATTCCATGCAGCAACTTTAGATGTACACCATCATTCTTTAGGTGTTCATATAGTTTATAGCAGAGAATATCTGGAATAAATAAAAAAAACAACATTTGCTATAACTATAGTGTATGTGTGTTTGTGTATATGTATGTGTGTATGTGTTTCCCCTGCAATTGATATTAAAACACTAATTTAGATGCCTGAGTGGTGAGTAAGTAAATTTTCATTTTTTCCTCAGACTTACATTTCTTTCTTTTTCTTTTTTTTCTTTTCTTTTTTTTTCCTTTTTAAATTAAGAAAAAAATACATTCGGTATAACTTCAGCGTTTTATCGTATTTTCGGTATAGGCCTAATGTATTTCAATATAGATCGGTGCGATTATACAATGACCTGATCCTCATATCAAGATCAAACTATGTTGCTATTTTTTCCCTATAGGATGTAGCTGTAATTAAAATAGTTACATAAAAAAAAAGATTCATCTTAAAGTTATTGACAGGAAACACTAATCCGGCTTTCTACTCCGTCATATCACATAATTTTCAGACAACTTTGACACACAACAGACAACGCGCATTTGCCATTACAGTTTTTCATTTCTCAAATTAGAAGCAGCGTCAAGACCAACAGCAATCACACATAACTATTCACAGAGCAACTTTGTCTTAATTGAGTATAATAGTTCTATACCATTCCCAAAATATTGAACACTGCAGTGACTCCCTTATTGTCTATATGGATTCATGTGCTAGTGAGGATTTGTTTCTGATAAGTATGCATAAGGTGATTTTCCTCATCAAATATTCTTGTTTGAAATGGTATTGCTTACTTACAGTTTAGAGAATCATAGAGATAGTTCGCTAGCAGCAGAAGAAATTGACATGAAAAAAAAAAAGGTTACTACCAATCTAACCCAAATCCACGCTATTGTATTTTACTGCTTTAGTGAAGTCCCTTTATTGCGATAGAAAACATGGATGATTTAAAACAAAAGAGGTAAAGAAGGGACAGAGGAAAGTCAAATTATTTAAGTTAAAAATATCTAAGGAGAAAGCAAATAAAGTTCTACTATAAAAACGTACACAAAGGAAGAAAACAAAATTGACATAGGCATAGTCAACATTAACAACAAGATCCTTTTGGTGTTAAATATGTTAGAGGTAAATGCGTGCTACATTATACGCCTTTACATGCATAAAATTTTGGACACTGTGAAAGTGTAAGGAGATGGCGAAGGACTTTAGGTTGCCGGAATAGAGCATATTGTTGTTTGAAGCTTTAGTTTAATTACTTAATAATAATAATAATAATGGAGTGCATTTATACAGCGCCCTATTCCAATGAACGTAGATGGCTCTTGGCGTTTTATAGAAAAGTAAAATAAATACAATAAAATGTAGACAAAGGCACTTTCATTTCATTTTAAGTCTATGGTAGGATCTCGAGGTTGAAGTGCCGTTTTTACATAATTTCCAGAAGAATATGCATCTGCTTTGGTTCTTCAAACCCATTTTTTTTCTGCCTCTTCTTGTCACCCTTCTCTTCATTAAAAAAGAAATTAGCAAAGCTCGCTTGTTTGTCTAATAGTTCCTCTGCAAATTATTATTTGCACAACATCCTCTCCAGGTTTTCGTATCTTCAGTCACTGGCAAACATCTATATCTAAACAATAAGCACTGCACACTTTAAAATCTGTGTGAATATTGAGATTGCAAAGAATCAACATAGACGATAAAGATGGAACATCTTGTTACACAACAAATTCACATGCATGTTTTAACAGAGTGGATAGTAGATCTACATTTTTTAGTCCTTCTCCTGGCTCTCATTCTTGTTGTCTGCCCACACACCTCCAATCACCACTTGTCGCGGAGATCCAGTAAGCCTACAATAATAATTAATGTTGCCTAATGAATTCGGACGTAAATTACAGTCAGGATCAGGTAATCTGGTTATTCAATCGATTTCAAGGATTCGGAGACTGGACTGGGAAGTAAATGTTTTCCTTGAACTATATTTACAGTCCTGATTTATTGAATGAATACAATGTTGGTTGTCCATCGGAAGTTGACGATGACGACGACTGTGTGTCAGCAATGGGAACGTATGTGGCTCTGCAGCCTGAAACTGAATGCACACACGCGCCCACAAGTGTCACAGATAATGGGTTGTTAGGGAAATAGTCCTGTGCCTTTTCCCCCTGGCGGAGGCCAGATGTAATCGTCTGTCCTTTTCGAAGGCAGCTGTTGCTTTGGAGATGAGAAGCCCCCAGGATGCTTTATTAATCGCAGAGACTTCGAGGTGTAGTTTCAAGCCGCACCATCGGAGATTGCTCTTGTACCGCAGTTTGGGTCTCCTTCGTTCCCCTGAGCCTTCCTTCATCTCGTCATACATGAACTGTTTTGGAATACGGCGGTCGTCCATCCTGACAACATGCCTGGTCCGTCGTGGCTGCGCCTTCAGCAACAGCGATTCGATGCCTATCAAGCCAGTTTTGTCGAGTACTTCTTGGTTTGTGACTTTGTCCTGCCAGCGGATGCCCAAGATCTTGGGTGGTGATCTCATAGAGATTGTTTGAACTGCTTGATGTCCAAGTTTCACATCTATACAGCAATGACGAGAGGACTACAGTCTTATACGTCTTTAGTTCTGTGGACATTTTCACGCCTCTCTATTGGAGGATCTTCGCGCGCAATCTCCTGAGGGTCTGACTGGCTTTCTGGATCCCATGGGTGATCTTGTTTTGCAGAGATTCATCTTGGGAGATGTTTCTTAAAGTTCTACACGCATTTCAGCTGGATTCCATTGATAGTGATGCTGGCTGGTGCTTGACTGTATCAGGGGCTGCTTGGACTGTACCTTCGTACTGTCGTTCCAAACAGCATGCCCGCTTCTATAAAGTGATAAACAAGGACTTGCAACTGGTTTTCCGTATGTGTGATGAGGGCACAGTCATCCGCAAAGAGCGCTTCAAGGACGATCTCTTTACTGTTTTGATCCAAGCGGTGAGACGATGGCGGTCGCACACAGATCCACCCAGGCGGTACTTGATATGTGTATGCCTATGTCTAGGTCCCTTACGGCGTAGGATAGTGTGACGAACAGGTTGAAAAACACGGGGGCGACGACGCAACCTTGTTTTACTCCATTTGAGAGGTGTCGTATCGTCCCCCCCCCCCCCCTCCATTGGAAAGGACTTATCCTGTTATGCTGTTGTGGAAGAACTGTATTATGGTGGAGAGGCTTCATCAGAATTGTCCACAGAGCTTCCCTGTTGATGATGTCGAACGCTTTTGTGAGATCTATGAGTACTACATATAGATCCATTTGAGTTTTTTCCTGGATTTGCCGCACGACAAACACTATGTTTGTGGTGCTTCCAACGTGGTGGAAGCCACTCTGGAAGATTGCTCTCATAGATGTTTATGATGAGTTTGTTAAGAAAGATACGAGCTAGTATCTTTCCAGCGATGGAGAGGAGAGAGATTCCTCTGTAGCTGCCACGGTCAGCTTTGCTCCCCGTGTGGCATCCTTGAGATCTGCTGACATGACTTCTTCGTTCCAGATCGTCAAGAGGACGTCGTGAACGCTTTTTTCAGGGCAGTGCTACAAAGAGTTTAACAAACTTCTGTTGGAAAACCATCTCTTCCAGGTTTTTTTCAGCAGTTCATTTTTTTTAATGGCAGTAATGTCTTCTTTCTCAATGGGAAGGCCCTCCCGTATAGGCTTCAGAGGTGTCTGCTACAGGATTTCCTGGGCAACATTAGATGGCTGGTTGAGAAATTGGTCGCTATGCTCTTTCCATCTTGTACTGATTCCTTCCTTGTCCTTAATAATGTTGGAACCGCCAGCAGAAAGCAGAGGAGGTAGCCCTCCTTTTCTAGGGACCATAGATAACCTTGATAGCACAGAACAGGTTCTTGGAGTTGTTGGTATCAGCATAAAGCTGTACTTCCTTGGTTTTCTTCTCCCACTCTTGCATGGCACGGAGTTTTCTTTGGGCTCCAGCCTGACAGTTCTTGAATCTATTACGACGTGAAGAGCAGTTAGGGTGGTTGTGTCAATCGATGTCGGCTTTCCTTTTTTAATCAAGTAGTGGCCTCGTCGGGATCGTGTTTGTTAATATTGAGCTATGTCTACGTCCATCTTTTTTTTCCCCAAATTGTATACGTATTTACAGGAGCACCACATTTGTTTTCTATTCATACATTTACAGCTCATATAAGCTGACTTTCTTCTATTTCTTCTTTACCTCTTTTGTTGTAAATCATCCGTGTTTTCTTTTCTTACTTCATTGTCTTCTTTCTTTCGACTGACCCACTGATACCATCAGGCCTAATGTGTGGTAAATTTCATAAGGCCTTTCTTTCGTCTCCTTTTCCAATCAATTGTTACTATTTTGTTGACATTTCACTGTCAGGTCAGACTCTGTCTGCTACCGGTAATCTGTAGTGCAGTACTATTCTGTCACAGAACTCCTAGCTATAGATAAATAGCCCCATTGCCTTGTGGGTGTCTTGGGAAAGTCAAAGGCTAAGGGAGTAAACCCTGAAAGAAAATCCGGAATGGAGCCCCTAAGGCGGTTGGTCGGCTTTCTTCCCTACCTTCAGGCAACTCCTGCAGCTGCGCTGGTACCAGACTGTATTGGTCATCCTTTCCTTTGGACCCTATCAACAAAGCCGAGAGGGGTAACTTGACGTCCCGGCAGCCCAAGTTCTCTATATACCCCCGCCCAGGATCGTAGAGCAGCGCACTGGAGAAGACATCCCAGCATCGCCGCAAGACTTCGGCAAAACACGGGAAGTAGCAATTACCGGTTAAAAGCTTATTCCAATCGGCGCACAGGATAGGCGTAGGAAACGAGCACTTTGGGGCTACTTTCGACGGTGGGAGAGATCATCGTGTTTCACTGGACAGCTACCGCCTGCCTCAAGCTGGGCAGCCTCCAGCCAGTAAGGTGCTGTCCCGCCACAGCTTGCCTTGGTCCGCAGGGCTTAGGGACTGATCATCCTGACAAGCGAACTGTAAATCCCTCATCAGGCAGAAACGAAGAAGAAGACTCCAGCTCTTCGACTTGCAAGCTGGAACGTACGGACCATGTGTCCCGGACTGACGGACGACCTCCAACAGATTGACGACGCCGGCAAGACTGCAGTCATCGACAGAGAACTGGCTCGACTGAACGTCGACATTGCCGGCTTCAGGAAACCCGCCTGGCTGGCAGCGGTTTCATCAGAGAGGCCAGCTACACCTTCTTTTGGCAGGGCCTGTCACAGGACGACCCTAGACGGCATGGTGTGGGCTTCGCTGTGAAGAACTCGCTGTCTGCAGCCATTGAACCATCAAGTGGAGGAACAGAGAGGATCTCTACTCTTCGCCTCTCAACAACAGCAGGCTTCGTCAACCTCTTGAGCATCTATGCGCCAACACAGAGGCCAACGACCAGCTCTACGAGGCATTGGATGAGGCAATATCCAGGATCTCTAGCACCGAGGGACTGTACCTACCAGGGAACCTCAATGCTAGATGGGAGCCGATTGCCACACCTGGCCATCCTGTCTCGGCCACCATGGCATAGGCAGGATGAACGAGAACGGACAGAGACCGATCGAGCTGTGCTGCCACCAGCATGACGAACACATACTTCAAGTTTATGGAACGCCACATAGTCTCCTGGAGACACCACGGGTACCAGCTTGTTCTCGTCATCACCAGGCGTGCGGACCTGCGCAACATCCTTCACACGAGAAATTTCCACAGCGCAGACTGCGACAGAGGCCACTCCCTCATCTGCAGCAAAGTGAGGCTGACGACCAAGAAGATACACCAAAACCAAAAGTCTCCCGCGTATCAACACCTGCTGCACAAAGGACCCTCAGAAAATACCGCTGTTCGAAGATGCCTTCAGTGAGAAGCTGTTTTCTGACACTCAACGGAACCGATGTCGACAGCAAGTGGGGCTTCATATACACATCAGCACTCTCTGCATTCGGGAAGAAAGAACGCCGGAACGCAGACTGGTACGAAGCACACTGGGAAGAGATGCAGCCAGTCATAGAAGCTAAGAGGGAAGTCCTGCTGACCCACAAACAGAACCCCTGCCCCAGCATTCGCTACGCCCTCAGAGCTGCACGCAACAAGGTCCAGCAGACAGCCCACCGCTCCGTAAATGACTATTGGCTGAACCTGCAGCAAAATCCAGTCAACCGCCGACACCGGTAATGCGAAGGTCATGTATGACGGCAACAAGACAGCCACCGGCCCCACTGCAACCAAGACCACACCGCTGAAGAGCAAGGCAGGAGAGGTCATCACGGACCAGGCTTGAACGCTGGGTGGAGCATTACTTGGAGCTGTACAGAAAACAGAACATGGTGACTGATTCTGCCCTGGACGCCCTTACCCAGCCTCACAGTCATGGAGGAGTTAGGTGCCGTACCTACAGAGTAGGTACCTTAGTACCTAGTAGTTTACCTCAGTAAGCCATCGACTGGGAGTAAGGCTCCTGGGAAGATGCTCCTGGGCCATCCCCCCAGACGTCTTGAAGAGCGACAGGCCAGCACTACCGCAGCACCTCCATGAGCTCCTGAGCTGAGAAAGGCCACGTCCCCCAAGACATGAGCGACACGAACGTCGTCACTCTCTATAAAAACAAGGGAGACTGCAGTGACTGTAACAACTACCGCTGTGTCTCCCTCCTCAGCGTTGTGGGGAAGGCCTTTGCCCGCGTCGTCCTTGCCCGCCTACAGAGTCTTGCTTCCCGTGTGTACCCAGAATCACAGTGTGGCCTCAGGGCCGGCCGATCTACAGTATCTTCTCACTACGTCAGCTGCAGAAGTGTCGAGAGCAGCAGAGGCCACTGTACATCGCCTTCATTGACCTGACGAAAGCCTTCGACCTGGTCAGCAGAAGTGACTCGTCAGCGACTTGCATGCCGCCCAAGACATGGTGACTTCCTTTCACGAGGATATGCACAACACAGTCTATTTCAACGGTGGCACATCCGAGACCTTCCCTGTGAACAGCGGTGTGAAGCAAGGCTGCGTCCTGGCGCCGACGCTGTTTGGGATCTTCTTCTCGATGCTCCTTCAGTATGCTTTTGCCGACTGCGAGGAAAGCATATTCATCCGCACCAGAGCGGATGGGAAGCTCGACTGCATGCCAGGACGAAGATTAGGGAAGTCCTCAACCGAGAGATGCTGTTTGCAGTCGACGCGGCGTTGACGTCTCACACCGAGGCTGGTCTACAGGAGCTAGTCAGTTGCCTGTCCAATGCCTGTAAGGAATTCGGACTGACCATCAGCCTAAAGAAGACAAACATTCTAGCCCAGGGCACAGACACAGCGCCGGACATCACCATCGACAACACTCATCTCGAGATTGTGGAAACTTTCACGTACCTGGGGTCCACCGTTGCCAGCTCTCTCTCCCTGAACACAGAGATGTCCAGCAGGATTGGGAAAGCCGCCGTAGTCATGTCCAAGCTGAATAAGCGTGTTTGGAGCAACAGCCAGCTAACAGTGAACACAAAGCTACGCGTCTTCCAGGCCTGCGTACGGGAACGAGTCTGGGGCCGTATTCATGAATTACTGTAACTTCCTAAGACTAAGTGTAACTGCTACACCAAGGCGTAGCTCACTACACGATATACATGAAGTGCACGTAGACTTACGCCTAGTCGGAAAGCGCCCTGAGCATAGCGTAACTTTAAGACTGGCTTGACCCTCCCGTAACTGACTTACGCCTTCCCTAAAGTGAAAAAAAAACAAAAACTGCCGAGTAAAAAGTGGTCTGTTATATTTGAAAATAGTAATGCCACGATATGTCACACCGAAATACATTCATGGTGAATTTTTTTTCCCTAGCATTCCATCTGTTATATTAACTCTAAACATTTTTTCTTATTTTCTACTTTATTTTGTTATTTTTTTGTTTTGTTTTTGTTTTTTAATCATCGACATCGGCACGAACGCAAACCAACCGCTAGAAATGTAACAACAGATACCGCTAGTTTACTTTCTACCTCCCACTGACCAATGTGTAGACATCTTGCGTGACCTAGCTGCACGAATATAACATACCCACGGAAGCAGCAGCTGATCGGGAGGCACGGTCATGTATGCCCAGGCTCATGATTAGCTATTGTTATGCGGCTTTGCGTAACAAATCCCAGTTTGTAGACTGTATGAGAATCTAAGGACTCTCCGTAGCATCCCATCTCAGAAGGCTGTGTTCTAAACTTTTGCTATTCAGCTGTGAACACAGACTAACCAGACGGAGCGCTCTCTTTGTGTGACGTCACGAAAGTCATGCCAGGGGGCTGGGCGGCCCCCATGTACGTTTTCCTGTGGCGGAGTATGCGCTGCCTATTGGTGTAACGGGAAATCTTAGCTCTTCCGTTGTTTTCTCTTCATCACCAAAAATTGGAACCATGAG
>JBCEWB010114711.1:0-11695 GCA_039654565.1 Peronia peronii
ACACACACACACACACACACACACACACACACACACACACACACACACACACACACACACACACATATATATATACATGACTCGTGTGGAATGCGGTTAGGATCTAGCAAGTTTTCTGTCAGACCTCAAATCTGCAGCTGCATGTTACCAAGATTGATATTAAAGAGTGATCTATGGGCAAACGATTTTCCGACAGAGAACTTTCTAGACCATATCTATCAGGAGAAAGAATTTTAAAATTTTACCAGTACCAGCTCGTTTTTCATTACAGCAAAATTATCATCATCATTATCATGATCTTCAAGAAGTATCTTTAAAGAACACCATCCATCGATCATAATTTTATAAAAATGTCTTAAAATATAAGACCGGCAACTAATCAAATATATTTAAATTAGAAAGAAGCAAAACAAACAAACAAACAAACAAACAAAAACAATATGAAGGTCTTGATATATTAAAAATTGAATACGGTGGCATCACTTCCCAAATTTTTTACCCAGTGTGGCTCTTCGTCGGGGCAATAAATAAAACATGTAAAATGTAAATAGGGTATTGCTGTATAAGAAAAAAAGAGTTAATGAAATGATTTGCTTATTGTGTGGGAGTGAGTTCTAAAATTTTTAAAAACTAAATGAAGTAGTACATTTTTAGAGCAATTAGAACTTTACACCTTCTGATTTTCAATGGTCAAATGAATAGGTGAGAGTTTCATGATGCCAGTCTTTTTTTTTTATTCCCTTGGTATCTATAGCTTTTTTAATATTCATCCCTAAGAGTGACATCACCGAACACTGCGCTGTCTTTTACTTTGGAAACAAATTGTGCTCTTCTTTTGATTACGCAGTTAGGCCAAAATCATCAGGTATAATACCAAAGCCATATGCGACACCCAGTTCTACAGGTCTGGTTGGACGCAGGCCACTCTTCCCGTTAGCCATGGCGGTCTCGGCCTTCGCTCAGCCGTAGATATCGTCCTGCCAGCATACGGATTGTCGGTTTATGCCAGTAAAGGTCTCGTCGAGGAGACTCTTTATGATACACTCAAATCTCCTCTCTAGCAACTGCTGGCACAAGTCAAATCTTCCTGGTTTTCTACGCCACCACCTCTATCGACCAAACAACGGAGCTGTGATGAATTCCAATGCCGCCGACTCGCTGAGGAACTGAAAAACTGTCACAACACTGGCTCGCATGCTTCGTCTCGGCCGCATCCGAACATAGCGGCGACTGGCTCAACGCAGTTCCTTCAACGGTCATGGGTAACCACCTTGATGATGAGACAATGCAGATGTCTGTCGCTCTACAAATTGGCCTTCGGATCTGTCAGCGACACCGTTGTCGCTGTGGGGCCATGGTGGACGAATTCGGTCTACATCCTTTGTCGTGCTGCTATAGCGCGGGTAGAATCCCCCCTCACGTCGCCCTCAACTATGTCATCAAGCGAACACTCGATTCTGCCGGCCTGTTTTCCATCTTGGAACCAGTCGGCCTGGGAGAAAATGGTCCTTTCGAAAACCGCAAGCCCCTCGCTTGGGATGCCACCTGCGTGGACTCATTTTCGGCTGGCAACATTTGCTCAACTGCGGCCAGCCCGGGATCTGCGGCCCGAAAAGCGGAGGAGGTGAAACGCCTGAAATACGTAGCTTTGTGGGACATGTCCTCCGGGTCGATGTTGAGACGTCAGGCATGGTCGGCCCTGCTGCTAAAAGTCTATTGCATAAAGTCGGCAACAGAATTTCGGCGGCGACTGACGAGCCAAGATAGGCCCAGTGGTTGTTCCAAAAAATCTCCTTAGCGATTGTGCGAAATAATGCCTTCTCTGTTATCACATCAGCGAGGCAGTCGTCGCAGTCGCCCGAAACCGATCAACTCCTATGAAGCTATGTTTGCTTTCATAAGATAGATTGGCTGATCTCCTGTCTTGCATGTTGTCTTGGAAAAACGCTAACTTTCTCTGATCAAAATTCGTGAACTGGCTTCTTCCTCATTTACTTATATTGCAATGCATTTCATAATTACGGTAATGTTAGTTTGAATGGTAATAGAACTTTAAAAGCCTATTTGATTTTCTAGATTGAAAAGAATCTGAACACCTTCCATATAGCTGCTGTTGTAATGTCTGCTTCCCGGTAAAGTGATAACTGTAATATCAAAGAGTGAATTACAGGACTACCCTATGTACATCTCTAAACTATAAATCTGCAACAAAACCCATAAAAGGCTTATGAACTTGAAAAGTACTGAATGTATCAATGTGAAATATGGCACACAACATTGTTGCATAAAAATATGTGTTTCTACCTGTTTCTACAGGAAAAAGTTTACTTTGTTTGACGTTATCCCAAAAAAGACGATAATAATTGAGTAGTAAGTTCGCGAGAGTGTTTGATCCGAATTGTACGTTCGATAGAATGACGCGTTCAAAACATCAAACACATTTTTTTTTAAAGGAACATTCACTTTAATCATCCAAAATATCAACTATCGAGGTGCCCACGCTTGCCATACGCCTTGAGTGACAGGGCAATCTCTGTTTGATCCACATTTAAATAATCTCCCACGAAAGCCGTGGGTTCTCTTCTTGTAAGTACAGACAGAATGATCAGTGAAAATATGAAATACAAATACCATAACATCGTCGAGTTGTGATAGTTTCTGGAAGAAGTTGACAATGGTTACCCCCAAGCTGCTGACGCTTTATAATAATAATTTATTTCTCTTGCACATATTAAGTCAATCATTTCATCTGATCACACAATATAAATACTATCTCAATGTAAATAAAGAACGTAGTAATAATCTCACAATAACCTGAAATTTGGCATGAACCAGCGTCATGGGCAAAAACATTGTATGTTCTCACTGTGGCTACTCTTCCACCCTTCCATTGGCACAAGGCACTCCTTAACCCGGTTATTTTTTCATGATTTTTATATGTTTGTTTTCTTTATTTTATTTTTGCTGTCATTTTCTGTGTCCACATTAAAACTCTTGTGTAAAATGGCGGTCTTAATATTTTCTTCTGTCTACCCATCTTCCTATACCGTTTGCTTAGGGTTCAGTTGGCTACTGAATCTTGTGATTTGGGCCTTCGTAGCGGAATAGTCACAGTTTTTATTTTTGTAAAATATAATATATAATTATATGCACCAAAATAAGATATGTTCTTTAAAGTATATCTAGATCTAAATATGCAAAGGGATCATTTGCCTTTCTACAAAACAACACATTGAAACATTTAATATTATTAAGCATTATAGTTATAATGTGCTAT
Organism: Peronia peronii; assembly: GCA_039654565.1. Lineage (NCBI taxonomy): Eukaryota > Metazoa > Mollusca > Gastropoda > Systellommatophora > Onchidiidae > Peronia > Peronia peronii. Next base: position 3,278 of record JBCEWB010114711.1, read on the forward strand.
GTCGAAATTTCATTGAGTTAATGTGGAGACTATTTATTTTGAGCGATGCAATTGTTTGAAAAATAATAAAATAAATAATAATAATAATAATAAAAGATCATGTCTTGATTATTGTTAAAATTCATCCTCACTATTACCAAAAAAATATCCTGGCACTAAGAAACATAGTGTAACAAGAGAGATTAGTGACAGAAGAACATCTTAGACTTCAATAATACACTACCAACAACAATTCAAAATACTCATCACATTCATATGCTAAAATCGTGATTCAACCCAGGAGGCTGAAATGAAATTATCCTATTTATACCTCATAACATTAATTTTATCCTTAGCTAAAAGTTTTCTGATGCTATTACTCTAACCTTAGTAAAAAAAAGAATATCATGTCAGACATCCGTGGTAAATCGGACCATCAATTTTAAAGACTGGTCTGAACATTGTCCACCTGGAAGCTGTTTTGTTTACCTCCCTTACCTGTATTCAGCCCTCCTGCCTGCCCGCCATGCTAAGCCGGCGTCCGTTGCCAGGGAGGGCAGCCCTCGGTATTATTCTCATACGTCATTGGCTCCAGGTAAGATCCCTGCTGTTCCCATCATTCAGCACTACACTTTTCAAGCTGTAGGTGTGATTCTGGAGATGCCTTGTCTCAATGTTTCAGTGTGTTCTGTGTTATGCACGTTTATGCGTGTATATGAACTGTGTTTATGTGGATGTGTTAATAGAACCAATGTGACTGCCGTTTTCTTACGCCACAAATATGGGCTATCTATCCCTTATTTATAACATCACTATTGATCATAGCATCAACCTTGTGCACGATGAGGATTCTTATCCCATATCAATGAGAAAGTGTTGGAGGGATCCTGGGGGACATAATATAAAGCATTTGATATCAAAACGGACGCAACTGTTACTGAATGACAGCTAATTTGACCTGTTGATAATAGCAATTTTAACTGCACAGAATACAATGAATATCATCATGTAAGGGCGATTCCACCAGAAAAGAGAAAGAAAACAAAGTACAAAGCGGTGCTTTTGGAAGTCTTTTTTTTACTCAGAAACGTTCAGCAGTCTTAGTGACCTCTCCATTTATATTAGTGTGAAATCTATCCGAATGTGGATTTGCATGAAGTACCAATAGCCGTCCGTTGAGTCCGTTTTGTTGTCTGAAGCTTAGAGGCAAAAACATACAAATTCAAACTTTAATGATAAAGGACAGCTTACTGATATCGTCGAGAATGAAAAAAGCATAGCCTTACCTACTTTGCCTCATACTGTAGACATTTGTATTTCAAGCCAGGCTGCCTTATTTCTCCAGGTTGAACACTCAAAAGAGTCAGAAGTACCGTCAATTTTATATCTATCTTGTGTGTGAACCGATGACGACAATATCTGATAATATTTCGTCAAACGTTATTGCAGGTCAGTCTTAACATTTCCCTCTTAAATCAGTCTTGCTATTGGCCTTTGAGTCCCGTCCTCATATGAATTTAAACAATAGGACACGTCCTTCTTTCAGCACCTCATATAATAGTGTGCAGTTTCGTTTTTGCATTACTTGAACTGTGTTCGCTTGTGCCGTTGTTTTATGCATTCTCAATGTTTCTCTTATGGCCAACAGGCTCAAGGACATAAATCTGTTTTTGGAGCTGAAATCTCTGAGCAGCAAAGGGCTGCCTAGCTGTTTGTGCAGTTCCCAGCTGGAAACACTATAACTGACTTGCAGGTAAGAAATATCCCACAGGCAGAGCTGATTAGCCATCATCTTCCCCAGTCTGGACGGATATCTGAAATGAACACAAACACACATACACACACACAGACACACACAAAGCAATAACAATATCGCTATTATCATCGCCTTCGTTATTGTAATCATAAAATGGTCTGAGTAAATAGCCAAAATATAAAGAAAAATTGTGTTATATGTTGAAGTGGGTTTACTGATTCCAAAACATGGGAATTTCTCTCATAAGTTTGTCAATGTTTATACAGATCACTATAGGCATTGGACCCTTGTTTTTGTTTGTTTAGGTTGTTTTACAAATGCTGTTTTAGGTAAAGGAATGGGTCTCAACAAAAAAGCCTTATTTTATCTATATATTTGAAGTGGAAGGGATGAATCAGTAGAGAGATCAGGGGCTGCTAGGATCTACAGGTACCCCATATTTGTTTGTCATCTAACTGTAAACACATGGAAGCTGTCCATCTCCTCAGAGTCAGGAAACCTCGTCAGGATGTTTACGTTTCTAACCACTAAAATTAGAAACGTGACCCATTTCGGCTAATGTATTAGTTGGCTGGTAAGTTGGGAAGGAACAATGGGAGTCCATCAACGATATGCAGAAATACATGGAACTGTGGAAATACATAATACTTTCCCCGTTCTATTTATATAAGTATATATATTGCCTGTGAATGTATACACAAATGATGATTTTGCTCGTTGGACGATGGCTTCTCATCATTGTTTTTGTTGAGGATTTGATTTGATTGCTGTTTCTCTTTGCTTACTTTCTGGATAAAGAAAACAGTGAGGATAAGAGAATGTACCAGTTAAGTGCTATGTGTTTTTTTGTGTGTGTTGTTGTTGTTGTTTAGAATCTTTAAAAGAGATATTTCTTGGAAGTGGCACTCTGGCGTTATCGTTGTTTGCGTTTTTATAATTCTTTTCTTTCGTGTCCTCAATCATTTCACGCTCTTTGGCTTTATTTTACTAGTCAGCTTTTATTAACTGACTCGAAAATATAAGACAGATGATGGTAGGCTATAGATATAGATCTGAAGTCCCTAATACCTATTGATACCAAGAGGTTGCTGATGAAATCGGAGCAAAATGAGCATCAGTCTTATGTCACAATAAAATAAATGCCCCTTGAATGTTCTCTGAATGAGAAAACAAAGTGATATGAGTATGTGATCTATACCTTGGCTGGTTTACCAGAGGTTTGACGTTTGTCTTACAATCAGCACCACTCCTATTGCATTAGTGATAGTGTCCTTATGGCATATATGTGTGAGCCTTTTCATTCTTAAGAGAACTTCATAATATGATGATGTCATCAATGTCATCACACCGTCCCTATGCCCAGGATTTGGATTGCCAATACTCTCCCTGTCTCTCTGAGTTGGGCTGCAGTCCATTCAACTGGCCAGGCTTTTGTTTTGTTTCCATTTCATGTAATGTTACTTCATATCTTGTACATTCAACGTTTCCCATCAAAATATTGTCTCTATATGTCGTGATACACTTAGTTCCTCTTTAACTTTTTGCAGTTGGAGATATGCCTGAGCATTTCAATATCATCCCGCTGTATGGAGGGGCCTTGAAGTGGTATAGACAAATATTATTATGAATCCTGCTATTCTGAGCATGCTTATCTGTTTCCTTTTACTGCTTCTGTCAGGGCAAGATCGGGCCCTTCCTCTTGTTTACTGTTTCTCATCACTGGATAACATTATCTTTTAACATCCATGAAATTGAGAACATTTTGTTCTACAGGCGTTGTACAAAAAACAATTTATGTAGCTGTAATTTACACCTCAATTCACCGACAGTTCCACAGATGCATGAAAATTAAATGAGCATCCATTTTTTTCTATTTCTTTTTTCTTTTTCTTTTTTTTTCGTCCTAGGTATGACTTCTTTAGGTGCACTGAGACCTGACGATTCCTGTCAGAAGGGACAGGGCGTGATTCCTTTCCAGTCAGGAACGAATAAGTTTGCAACACAGAAAGGCATGAGACCCATTGGTGCTGTGAGACATATCAACGATGTCCGAGCTGGTGAGAGCTGCCCAGACAGTGAAGGTGTTATCGGCTTATTAGCTGGGTCAAACAAATTTGCATCTCAGAAAGGTATGAAACCCATGGGATCTGGGAGAGGCATTAATGACACGAAATCTGATGATCTAAGCCAAGAAGGTCAAGGGGTTCTTACACCGCAAACAGGCTCTAATAAATATGCATCCCAAAAAGGTATGACTGCTATAGGAGCCTTTAGGCATATTAAAGATTTTCACTCTGAAGATGCCCTTCAAGAGAGTCAAGGAATCGTTCCCCTACAGATGGGTACAAATCAGTTGGCCTCACAAAAAGGAATGGCGCCCATTGGAGGTTCGAGACCTATTAGCGATGCTCATGCCGATGAAGCCACCATGGAGAGTCAAGGTTTTATAAATGCACAGACAGGCTCAAATAAATTTGCTTCTCAAAAAGGAATGACACCAATGGGATCTGTGAGACACATTAGCGACATCAGATCTGATGATGTAACTCAAGAAAGCCAAGGTGTTCTTGGGTTGCAAACAGGATCCAACAAATTTGCCTCTCAGAAAGGCATGACAGCCATGGGAGCTGTGAGACACATTAGTGATATCAGAGCTGACGGTGCTGATCAAAAATCTCAAGGAGTGATTGGGTTACAATCAGGCTCTAATAAATTTGCATCTCAGAAAGGTATGACAGCCATGGGATCTGTTAGACACATCAGTGATATTAGATCGGATGACATTAGTCCTCAGAGTCATGGTGTAATTCCCTTACTGTCGGAAGGTAACAAGCTGGCCTCCCAAAAAGGCATGACAGCCATGGGATCTGTAAGGCATGTTAGTGACATAAGAGCTGATGCTCTTTCTCCAGAAAGTCAAACAGTTATTGGGTTGCAAAGCGGATCAAATAAATTTGCATCTCAGAAAGGTATGACACCCATGGGATCTGTGAGACACATTAGTGACATCAGATCTGATGATCTTAGCCAAGAAGGTCAAGGGGTTCTTACACCGATGACAGGCTCTAACCAATATGCATCTCAAAAGGGTATGACCCCGATGGGCGCTGTGCGACACGTCAATAATGTCCGAACAGATAAAGTCTGTCAGGAGGGTCAGGGTGTTCTTGGCCTATTGTCTGGTACAAACAAATATGCTTCACAGAAGGGCATGAGTCCAATGGGAGGAATAAGACGAATCGCTGACACTCGCATTCAGAGTTTGGAACAACAAGCACAGGCTGAGGGATTAATTATTTCATCGGCTGGGTCTAAGAAAGCTCCCAAAGCTGGTAAGTTTGTCAATGTGTCAGTCTTTTTCCTATTTCCTTAGGCATGTTGATGAACCAGAATGTATCGGCGTGTATCATGTGATGAGAGAATTTCCTTGACCATATATGCCGGTTCCATAAGGGATTAACCGCATTCGTGCAGTAGGCATCATTAGGGAATTTTTTTTCAGCACTTTAGGGCCCTTTTTCACATGACCTCTACCATCTAAACATCTTGAGACGAGAGAAAAACTCTAGACTCTTCTTTTCTAGCTGGCATCCTATTTATTATTGTGTTAATCTTTGTGTGATCATAAAAACTTCTGTCATATTGCTGAGATCATACAAGTGAGGCTGATGATAATAGGTATGCAAGATGGATCAAATCTTGAAGATAGTGAAGCTGATTATGGTGAATAGCAGTTTGAAGTGTGAAATGATCTGAATAATTATTTTAACAAAAGAATATACGAAAAAGAGAGAAACAGGAATGTGGATCTGATTTTTTTTGACGGAATGAGGAACAAGCGGACTAAACAAAAAGTAAAACAACAATAACAACAACAACAAAACTGAAGCAGCAAAGGACGTACACATAAGAACACAATACTCCCTATTAATGATCGTGGAACGTTGGAGAAATGGACAGCGTGTTGGAAAAGGTGAGGGGGGGGGGGGGGGGGGGGGGGGGGGGGGGGGAGAGGGGTGATAGCAGGAGAGCCGGGAGTGAGCAGAGAAAGAGATTGTTTAGCAACGAAGATCAACTCACCGTGCGCTGATAACGTACCTGGTGGCAGGTCGGTAAGCCAGTCTAACAAACTCCTAACCTGCACCACTCTTAGAAGTAGGCCAGAGATCGACAGATGCGTTTCTTTCCCTCCTCTAGAATCTGAATTATTATATGGAAGGATTCCCGAATATTTACAGTATGGATCCATATCTCTCAATGGATCCATATCTCTCATAAGCAAGTGACGCAAACTATTTAGATAGTAATTATAACTCTTGAAATTAACATTCATTCAAGAAATAAGCAATAATCTGTAAATGAGAAAATCAACATGAAGATGAATAAAATCGATTTCTCTTTTAGGACGTACAATTTAACCCTTTTAACTTAAAAATATGACATTTTCAAAAAAAAAATATTTGTTTTAGTTCATTATTTAACACAAGCGTACATTTGGGAGAAAAATATATGTGTTGCATAGGATTAGAATCATTCACATAATAAGAAAAAAGAAATAAAAATCCTTGTTAATAGATATAATCACTGTTCTCTATTCCCTATGCCAATGGTGAAAGGAAGGTAACCGGTTTGGGTGTAAAACTAAATCGATTCTTTTTTTTATCTTTTCATTGTTTAAACTTGAAAGAATTTAATTATATGTTCAATTTCATTTCGTTTTCTGTAATCTCTCCTAAGACCACAGATAAACTGCTGTTAATATGTCACGTGGTCTTGGTCTAACGTTTCTTGTTTTTCCATGGATTTCTTATTCTTCCGGGTTTAAATTCTTCTAAATTCTCTTGTTTTTTTGTTTTTTGTTTTTGTCTCTTTTCAATAAACTTTCCTGAATTTTAATCTTTCTTTGTTGTGAAAGAAGTTTTGCTTACAATGTGGCATTTATATAAGTTCTACAATTAAAAGCTCAGCTCTAGCAAATTTCGAGATTCTTTTCTCTGCCAGTCTGAGAGATTATTATAATATTATTCCGACCGTAGAACCATTTGTCATAAGCCATATCAAATTGATACATATTCCTGTAATTGGCTCTGAAGTCTAAGTAATGATAATAAACAGGTTTTGAGTGTTATTTTACAATATCAATACATTTGTACTGTACTCTTTTTTTGTTGTTGTTGTTTACTTATTGTTGTTGTTTTGGTTTTGAGGCTCTATACCCTCATTCTTAACTCCGAAGATGAAGAATGTTTGTCTGAAATTGAATGGTATCATGTTCATGACCTATCATTTTGTCTGACACAGTCTAAAAGAATCTCTCGCTTTTTTCTGTGAACAATAGGTACAAAGTCTGAAGTGAAGAGTGATGAACCAGAAATCTCGGAGGAGACATAAACGACCATCCTAAGCACGATGTCCTAAGCCAGCCAGCCAGTCCCATTAGTAGCTGTAACTCTGAAGATGCCGTATACTTCATGCACCAATGGAATATGTTTTCCGTTTTCTGTTGGTTTTTTTTTTTTTTTTTTGTGCTTTTTTTTCTACCAGTCAATTTAATTTCTAAACATATTCAATTTTTCATCTACTCAGAGTCAAATCGCACTATTAGTCCTAAATATCTCTGCTCCGAAGGCACACAGTTCAGCTAGAAGAGATAACGTGTGGATGAATCCTAAATCGTCTGTCGAGACCGACCTGTGTAACTCGTAATTTAATGATCATGCCTTGAACTGTAATTATGGCGATTTCTCTTCTGCATATATATATATATATAATATTAATATCCATAACGATAATAACATCAAAGAATGAACCGTTTCCCTCTCGCCCACCACACTGAGATTTGTGAAAGACTAGAATAGAATGATGGAAGAAGGTTGTTATGCGTCAGGATGTCATCAGTGGTGTCCCAACATCGGCTACAAGGCTAACCTTAGCTAACCTTTCCTTACCATATAAGAATATCAATAACCCGAATGTTATCTCAGTTACTGAGAAAATTGACTTTTTCCTATGTGAATCCAATGGAATGAAAAAAAAAAAAACCGTTTTAGGACCCATTTCTCTCTTTTGCTCTCTCTCTCTCTCTCTCTCTCTCTCCGCTCTCTCTCCCTTTTAAATTTTGGTAGTTGCCTCTTGCTTTTACAGTCCTGTGCCATTATTTTGGATTTCTGTGTTTTTATGATGAATTTTTCACATAGAACGTTTTGTTTTCCATATCATTGACCTGTTCATGCCCTCACAGACTTCATGCAGAGAAATACCTAACAGTAGATTAAAATTTGAAGATCTGCGTAAATAGTTATCTTTCTATATATATGTAGTTGTTATTTAGTCATTAGTATTTCACAGTTTTGTTTTTTTCCTTTAAAAATTAAAAAAGATACTTTGGGCTATTTGCCATTTGTTCCCTTGCAAAGTTCTGTCATTTCTGAACAAAATAAAAGTAAGAGAAGATAAGAGAAGAAAGTGGATCATTATGTCCAATCTAACATGTATAAATGGAGGTCATTCAACGAATGTCCACTGCCATCCAGGGCCTTGCCCCTTCAGTTTCCTCTGTAAGTGGCAGATCACCAATATGTTCTAATTTATTGAGTAGTGACAAAGAATGCACACACACACACACACACACACACACACACACACACACACACACACACACACACACACACACACACACACAC
>JBCEWB010114722.1:0-5000 GCA_039654565.1 Peronia peronii
CCTTTTGCTTGCTCCCTTGATCTCCCCCCCCCCCCCTCCCCCCCGCGCCAAAAAAAAAATGGTTCTTCCTTCCCTCCTTCCTCCCTTCTGTTTTATATATATATATCCCTTGTCTTTTCTCTTGTCCATTTTCCTCCCCCTGAAAGATTTACTATTTAATGAAAAAAAAATGAGGTGTAAATAGAGTTTGAAATTCACTAATCTGTGGGTCCCTAACTTTGCAACCAGCCGATATGTCTCCCTCCGTTTTACGTTGTTGTTGTTGTTGCTGTTGTTGTTATTGTTGTTGTTTGGCCAATCCGGACCGCCGACAAGCAGGAGAGCGCCGTCGATTGGTCGGTCAGTTTATATCAACCTTTTAGAATTTGAAAATGGAAGCAGTGCGTGCTCATCATTTTGGCTTACCTAACCGTTTGTTCTTTTAATTAATACATCGGAATTACACACCGGTTCAGCTTGATACTTTATTCACGTGGTAGAGAAGGCTTATAAAAGTAGTGTTAAGTTTTAAAGCTGATGACCCCCCCCCCCCCCCCCGGTGTACTGGGCAAGCTTTGATGTTCGGAGTCCTTTATCATCCCGTTTTCTGGGCACAGCCTAGTATCTCTAACAAAAGATATTCGCTGCTATAACTATTGGTAGCGTCCTGAGGTGAATGCAAATGGCGGCGCCCATGAACTTTGCGTTTTACATGTGTGAAACACGGTCACTCAATTTCCTGGAAGTTTCATTGTTTTAGCTTTTCATTTCTGTCTGTTACTAGCACTCCCATGACGCAACCCTAAAACAGCTTGTATTTTGTTCTGGGAGCTTAGAGAATGGGGGACGGCAGGGTGGGGAACCCAGGGTTCAAAGAGTTAAATCCATTCGAGCAAGAAATGACCTAGAACGGTGCCATTCTTATCTATCGAGAAATATCGTGTTAAAAATCGCTTTGCAACTTAAGTTCTGTGTTGAAACACTTTGATTTTTCTGATGTTCCATTCTGTGTCTCCTTCCAGGCCTTTGAAGATGTCTACATGTACCAGAAGCCCGAGTTGGAAAAAGCCCTCTACATCTGCAACGTCAGCTTTGCTGTTCTCTTCACCTTGGAAATGATCCTGAAGATGATCGGGCAGGGCTTTACCCAATACTTCACCAGTTTCTGGACAGTTCTCGACTTTGTCATCGTTGTGGTGAGTGAGGAGATTGTTACTTTGCTGTTATTAATGTTGGCGTTTTTGTTGTAAATGTATACGACCTTTCCCGGCAAAGCTAGAGGAAAAACAACGAGGCCTCTGTCAACCGGATTTTGGGCACTTTCACTTCACGCCTCGCCGGGCTACACCAGAGCACCAAATATTTTGATAGAATAACATTCTCAAAAAGACATTAATCCGCGATTACATACTGCCAGATTTGACAATAACAAAGACAGAGTGTTGACTGTTCAAACTGTTTACATTCCATTGAAAAAGACACAGTATACACTGAATAATGCGAGGAGAAAGGGACAGCAATCGGCAACTTTTCTCCCCCTCGAAGAATTTTCTACCAGTCCGAGGCGCGCGCTTGCGGTACCTAGTAAATGTTGTTGTTGGTAGTGTTGTTAAATGGTGTCATCATGTGGTGAGACAGGACCGTATGAAAGTATCTGTTATTGTTGTTGTTGCTGCTGTTGTTGTTGTTGCTACTGTTGTTGTTGTTGATGTTGTTGCTGCTGTTGTTGTTGTTGTTGCTGTTGTTGTTACTTCTACTGCTGATGTTGTTGTTGTTGTTGCTGTCGGTAAGTATTGCTATTGTTGGTATTGTTGTCGTCATCGTTGTAACGAGCCAAGACCTTGTGAACAAAAATCGTTGTTGTCGTTGTTGGTGATGAAGTTTCATCGATGTGGTAAATTAGAATTCTGTGACATAAGTTATCAATGTTGGTGGTGATGTTTTTGGTATTGTTGTCATCGTTAAGCCGAGAAACGACCTTTGTGAAAGAAATTGTTAACTCTTTTTTCTCCAACAAACAGTTCTGTGTCCCATTTTTTTGACAGTTTTGTTCTGAGGTCGCCGTTTGTTGTCCAGCTAGCATAGAAAGATTTTTTTTTCTTCGAATGCTATCAAATGGGATGCACCTCAAACGAAAGGCATTCGTTGTTATAAGTACTCAGATAAACACAAAGGGTGGTGTCCATGAACTTCGTTCCGCGGATTTTAAAGAGCCTTCTCAGATTTTTCTTATACTGCAGTTACTTTTAGTCTTTTTTTGAGGGAGTCGGGGCGGTATATTGGGCAGCCTTTGCCATTCCCAGTCCCCTACGGTTTTCTGGGCACAGCCTACCATCTCATACGAAAATCTCTCCGTACTGAGGTGAACGAAAATGGCGGCGCCCATGAACTTTGTGTTGTACGCATTATGTCTTGCGCCCGGAGCAAATCAGTCGGAAGTCGCGCCGGGAGATTTCAAGTTATGGCCGTTTTTAACTTTTTTTTCGACTGAGTTACCAAAATTTTTTATTTGTTTTCCACAAAGTGAAAATTTAACCTTTTCTTAAATGAAAAAAAAAATTTGGTATCTGAGTCTTGAAATACATGTAGTTAAAAACGGCCGTAACTCACGATTGCCCAGAGCGACTTCCGATTCATTTGCCCTGGGCGCAAGACATATGTAAAACACACATTGTATTTTATATTCTCAATTTCCTGAAAGTTTGATTGTTTTGACTCTTCATGTTTTGCGTGTCACGAACATCCTACATGACTCACTCCTGAAATACCCGGTTTTTTCTATGGGAGCTTAGGATACAGTGGACAGGAGGAAGGGACACCAGTGTTTCAAAGGGTTAATCAACGTCTATCCTCTCCTCCTCCCCCCTCCCCTCCGTTGATTCTGTCGTGAGTGGGCCCGGGGATGCTAAGAATAAAGAAAATAATATTTTAAAAAGAAGAAGAAGAAGAAGAAAAACAAGAAAATCATCTGTTCAGGTTAGCCCTGAAAATGTCGGAGAAATTACCTCTGACGTTCCACAGTTTCTATATGAAAATCATTCAGTTTTAAGAACCGACAATTTAAGCTTACCGGCAATATCAGCCAACGACCTTTCTTTTGTGTTTGTGTGTGTGTGTGTGTGTGTGTGTGTGTGTTTATTTCGAGAAGAATTCTAACGCATTGCATGAAGAGCAATGTTTTTAATCAAATGGATTTTTTTACACTTCCAAGGTTAAACAATGAAAAATATTGTTTTAGCCGATCAGCTTTTTGAGGCTTTCAGGGTTAAGCTTCGAGATAACTCCACCAGAAGGTTGAAAGACGTATATAGAACGTAAGGGTTAAGCATAAAAATGATTGTTGTGACTGATCAGCTTCTTGACATTTCTAGGGTTTGGCAATAAAACTATTGTTTTACCCAACCAGGTACTCGATGCTTCTGCGGCTGATCCACGAAAATGATTGTACAGCAGCTAGATCTATGTATGTGTTAAGAAAATGTCTGTATTTTCCTGGCAGATTTCCATCACAAGTTTGATCGGAGACTCCACTGGTCTGGGCAACATCACGGCCTTCAGATCACTGCGCACCTTGCGTGCGCTCCGACCTCTCCGAGCTATCTCCAGATGGCAAGGCATGAAGGTAAGACACATCTTCACCGAGAGATTGATTATTTTTGTTATTTGTGTTAGCGTTTAACGGCACATCAGCACGAACACGGCCATATTGTGCCAAACACGGAAAGATACGTTTACATGTCAAGAAGAAGAGAGGAAGAATGCGGGACAGAAGACAGGAGCAAGGAAAAGAGAGAAGAGATGTCACCCGTAGAACGTCAAGGATGGCATTCCATGGGAGACATCCGTGACCCCACGAATGGCGGGCTTTCATCGCCTGCAGGTTGTTGTTTTTCTTAAGCCTTTCATTCCTAAGAAAGTAGGATTATCTCGGCTTTTTGTTTTAAGAGGTTGCCTGTTTTTGCTGAGAAATTTTGTGGGTAGAAATTTGGAATTTGGAAATTTTGCCCGGACAGTGGCACACAGCCTACTCTTTCATCGATTTTGAACTATCAAGGGTTCTTTAACGTGCGTAACGTACACACGGGACCTCCGAAATATATTCGCCCTTATCTGAGAAGGCTAACGTCGGGATTACCTACCCACAGGAAGCCAGGGGACCCGTTGAGTCACTGAAACAATGCGGATTTTCGATCTTCGTGTCCTTCCATCCCCCGTTCCGGGACCCGCGAGTCGATATCGGCCCGTTTTCTCCATGAGCAGACACCAAACCACAGAGCCACTGCGCCGCCCCCCCCCCAACCGCCTGCAGGTGGGGCAAAGAACCTACTTATATGCGCCGGGTCCCCGCTGAGGTTCACCGAGAGATAGCTACATGTGAAGACACAAGAGGGAAGAACAACCATTGTCCAGATTTTAATATTTTTAGTATTACCATTCAAGGATTTAATTCTGAGCGTTAATTATCCACTTAAGAAAGTCAGAAGGAAGAGCCACTGCTGCTTGTCTATAGCAATGATTTGAATCAATAACTTAACAAACAAACAAACAAATTTCTATAACTTTAACACCGCGACTGCCAATATCGCAATTGCTCAGACCAGCTGGTCATTGATATCAAAACTCATCCACCAGATATGTTTACACTTTGGTTGTAGAGATTCTAGTTTACATTTTGTAGATGATGTTCCCCGGTCATTTGTAAGTTCTTTACAGCAAGCTGCCAACATAAGAAATATTGCATTTAGTTTTCAGTAGTTAAAGGGTTAAGGACAAAAATTGAGGTTTTCTTGTGATGAGTGGACATATGCGGGCCTTCTCATTAGGTCTTTATGTGGCCTGTAACATAGGCCTACTCAACTGTGAATGGCTTTGTTCTGAAGACCCAAGTGACGGTAGTGAACTGTCCGTCTGTTTAACCTTGCAAGTACAATAAAGTGATAAATGCAGGCGGCCTCGCCGTTTACATCGTGGAACTCACGGCTCTGTGGCCAGTTAGTTAACGCAATGTGGGTTATTACTGT
>JBCEWB010114722.1:10000-11695 GCA_039654565.1 Peronia peronii
TGTTTTCATCTTTCTCTTTCCCCTGTCTCTCTCCCTTTCTCTCTCTTCCCTTTAACCCTCTTTTCTCTTTGTCACTAACTCCTTAATGTATATCTATATAACTATATGAAAATATTCACTGTTACAAAAATAAATTATTACCATATATCACAGTACGTACAGCACATATCATGCAGCTAAATTTAGAAGTTTGGGTTATTGTAAATCTGCCACAGAAACATAGTTATCAGTTATGGCATGATAAAAACAAAACAAACTATAATAAATGGTATTTATTTTTTTTAACCCGTGAAAACAATTTCTTTTTTTTTGGGGGGGGGGGGAGATAATCTGCAATATGTCTTACCTTACCTTACCTTATCTTACCTTATTTTATCCTCCCTTACCTTACTTTATCTTACCTTGCCTCACCCTGTCTTACCTTAATTTACCCCACCTTACCTTACCTTACCATACCTTATCTTATCTTACCTTGCCGCACATTACCTTACATTACATTACCTTACCTTATCTTACCTTATCGTACCTTACCTTACCTTGCCTTGTCTTGCCTTGCCTTACTTTACTTTGTCCTACCTTACCTTATCTTACCTTAATTTATCTTACCTCACCTTATCTTATCTTATTTTTATCTTTTCTTATCTAATAGAATTTTACCTTGCCTCTACTTATCTTATCTTCCTTTACCTTGTATTACCTTACCTTATCTTACATTAATTTACCTCACCTTACCTTATCTTATCTTGTCTTGTCTCACCTTAATTTACCCTACCTTACCTTATCTTATCTTCCCGTACCTTGCATTACCTTACTTTATCTTATCTTAATTTACCTTACCTTACCTTATCTTACCTTATCTTGTCTTATCTTAATTTACGCTAACTTACTTTACCTTATCTTATCTTACCTTGCGTTACCTTACCTTATCTTACATTAACTTAACATACCTTACCTTACCTTACCTTATCTCTTTTCTTTTCTTACTTTATCTTTTCTGATCCTACCTTACCTTACTTTCCCTTCCCTTGCCTTGCCTTACCTTACTTTACTTTATCATACCTTCCTTACCTTACCTTACCTTATCTTATCTGGTCTTGTCTAGTCCTGTCTTGTCTAACACAATATGGTTCCCTTTTGCTCATTGCAGATTGACAGCCAGCCCAGATACGAAGCCAATCTTGCCGCCTACGTCTACTTTGTCATCTTCATTATCTTCGGCTCTTTCTTCTCCCTCAATCTGTTCATTGGTGTCATCATCGAAAACTTCAACGTCCTGAAAAAGAGGGTAAGCGGTTCGGCCTTGCGTTGCTACGGGTGATTAGATGAAAAAAAAAAAAAAGGAGTTTGAATGCACTTTACGGCCAATGAGTTTTGGCATTCAGCAATTTTAGCAAACAACGATTACAACAATAGCATTAGCAACAATAGTAATGATCCTGATGATGAAGACGTTCCTATAAAATGATGATGATTATGATGCGTTGGCCAATTTGGCGAAATGATATCAACATGTTCAATTTCTACTAGATCGAATTCTATTCGAATTGTTATTTGCTTCTTTTGATGTATTTCATTAGTTTGCTGGTAGACAGTCGTCTTCTATTTGAAGTCATTTCTTTAAAATGATGATGATGATGATGATGATGATGATGATGATGATGATGATGATGATGATGATGATGATGATGATGATGA
>JBCEWB010114744.1:0-11694 GCA_039654565.1 Peronia peronii
CCGCATCCACCGCCTGATCGCCACTTATTACATCACGACAAACACCCTTCAACATCCAGAAAGGAAGTTCGTGACAAGGATCTTCAATTTCTCGAGTAGCGCCCAGGCCTGTCTCCCACGGTTGCCGTCCCCTTTCCACATGCCCAGCTTACTGAACTTATCCTCCTCCCCCCCCCTCCCCAATAGTATCGTCACTGAGCTAAGATAATAAACTAACATTTCGCTCCAAGTCAGACTTCAGACCCAAGTGAGATCTACTCCACCATAGCCAGTTCACACTATCAATGCCTACCACTGCAAGGTGAAGTGTGTTACCCTTGGCAACGCTACACCAAGCAATTGCCAACCGTTCAAATTAATAACAAACAAGCGATGTGATGATAACAGGTGAAAACAAGAATGTGCCAGTACTGCCATTAGTATAGCTTACATCAGATTTATGTCATCTTACTGATGTGACAATAATAATATAAACAAGCTGAGTGGAATAATAAAGAAAACCAAAAAGACTAGGCCTACCTCACGTTGCATGGTGAAACCAGTTGTGGAATAAAACAGGGACTGGAACCATATCTCCTTCCTTGTTTTCTTTGAGTATGTGGTTCTTTTTTTTTTTTTTTTAGTTTGTTTTGCTTGCTTGCTTATTTGTTTGTTTGTTGTTGTTGTGTTGTTTCGGAGATCGCAACATAACTAAACCTTAATATTAGGCCTATTAAACTTGTTTCTCGGCCAAGGTTAACGATTTTTATCTTTTTTAACTGTGATAATAAATTATTCTTGTCGTTCATCTCTGCTCTTCTACAATCTCTTTTCCCTCCCCCCTCTCCCCTCCCCCCCCTCCCCAACAGATACCCTCCGCTCTGTGTCACTCTTACTCTTCTTCTCTTCCCCGTTCCTTGTAGCCCATGGCTGGACGAACCAATAGGCAAAACAAGCAGGCATTAAGCAGAAACGAAAAAGAAAAAAATGAAAAAAGAGTAGGGAAAAGGGGACGGGAGGGGGGGGGGGGAGTCTGGAGACCACAGACTTTCTGCTTTGTTGTAATAAAGCTATTCAGATATAAATAGCAAGAAAGAATACATTTTAAAAAATAAAATGTTAATATCTGTCACCTACCTTAAATTTTGTTTCATTAAAAAGAAAAAATACACAAACACACACAACGATAGCAATAATACTGAATTACATATAGATGTATTATTGGCATAAAAACCCAATGTTTAGGCTTGTATGATGGGTTTTAAATCAGGCATTGTCTGCCCTCGACAGCTCTTTCTTTCTGTTCTGTTCTTTTCTCTTTTCTCTTTCTCTCTCCCTTCTTCGCAACACCTTGCCACTCTCTCTACCTGCTTTCCATCTTTTCCGTAATTGTTAAGCATGATACGTTTAAATTGAACAATCAAGCGAGTTCCTCATTATCTTCCTATTAATGGCGATGATCAACCTAACAGCAAGATCTTTCCATAAATACCGTCTTTAACTCAATGGTTTGTTAGTGAAAGCTATTTCATAGACACCATCAACGTTACAAAACAATGCAAATATAGTATCCACAACGAACTGAACATCAGCTCTTAAATAATTTGAGTTCCATATTATTTGATGACTTTTGGAGTTTTCAACCAATTTCCTATTTATAGACCACAATAAAATGGCATATAACAATTGAAAAGCTTGCAGTCATAGCAAAGATGTTTAAGAATGCGGAAGTTGTGATTATTTTCTGTTTACTTCCGGGATACTAACGCATGCGCAGTACCATTAGAGCGAAGGATCCTGTCAAATCAACATAGGCCCACCAAAACTGGACTTTTTTATGCTATGAAGTAAAACGGTTTGGCCGTGGCATTGGAAGTTTGTGTCCTTCACGTAATGTAGGGACACTGACATTTCGTATTGTATTCGTTATCAATGATTAGAAGTCTACCTGATCAAGAAATCACAATCATATCCTCTTGAACAGTCAGGAAAATGGCCGCCGCCGCCCCGCCACAGCCGGATAGTGTGTCGCACGTCTCCGAAGCTCTCAGTGGACATGCGACAGATGAATTTGATGGCGAAGGTACGTTATTAATTTTACTTTATAAAATTTAGTGCCACCATATTTTGTCAATATGAAACTGCACAGCACTGTCGATAACCAGTGAACCGATGAACGGCACCTAGATATCAATAAGATCAAGAACCCATCGAAGAGGGGAGTGTCCCCCTGACAAAGTCATTTTTGTTTTTCTTGATTCATACCTGAGCATTGCAACAATTCAAGACTGCAAACACGGTCAGAGCTATAAAGGTAACAACAAATTATATTGATTGTCATTCATCCTTAACTAGAGTTGAAAAATGGATTTAAGCACAGTGTGCAGTCAATGAGAAAATTAAATGGATTTTATTAGTGGGGTCCAAATTACCTATGATTATGAGCTGAAGAGCTGCACCAAAAGAAAAAAGACATGTCAGAATTCCTTACAGATCCATGTAGATCTATTTTCTGTGAAGATGAATGAATAGCTTGAATTTGTTTCATCTGTCCTGTGTAAAATTTGCTTCATAATTGCATCTGTAATCCCCAGATGGAGATTTAGTCACCTGGATCATGTTTTTTCTGCATTGATTCTTAATCTTCTTTGAGAGCAGTCTGATCTATAAAACATAACAACTTTTTGAAATTGGTGCACATTCAACTTTACATTAGATCACTGATGAAGGAAAATATTGAAAAAAAAAGCAAAACAAAAGAAAACAAGATCCCCGAAAAGCCAACCTTGCATTGATATTAAATCATAGTAATTTTCAGCAAAATGTCACAGTTGTGCATAACTGAAAAAAGGATGAGTGATAAGAGTGGTTTGACTATCTATGAGAATGGGACACTTTTCTTTTTTTCTTTCTGTTGCTTGAAAATGTTTTTTTTTTAATTTTGTTTCCTTTTTTTTTTTTTTGTTGGCCTTTCTTGTGGGGGGAAGCTGAAGGAGATGTGAACTGGGGGGAATCTATCATCCAGTCCTAACTAGGACTTAAACTTTTTGGACCTTGTTCTGATCTCGATCTTACATCAGCACAGTACTACAGTACAGTTGAGGCATGCTGGAACAGAGATATTTGCATGTATAATTGTGCACTGATTGTTGAAGAGGAATTGAAAATCTGTGAAAGGAATCTATAATTCATGTTATGTGTGAAATGCTACAGTCGAAAAAAATATTTTGAAAAACATGGCATCAAGCCTTCTCCTATACACATTTATATGTAAGGGCAAATAAAATCTTTTTGTCTAATCTTTTTGTCAATAACTTTTGCCATGTGTTGATAGCTATTAGATCCATCTTGTCGTGAAGATCACATCAGATTAATGTCTGGGTCATTGGCATCTCCGTCTTGTCTCTGCCTTAGCAGGTTCCCTATGAAAATGTTAATTGATGACAGTGTCTTTCCTTCTTTGTGGTCTGACTTATTTGCAGTAGGCCTTTATCATGTAGGCATAGGACTAGTGAAGGAGAGATGGGGTGGGGCAGGGGATGAAGCAAATGCACATATTTTGTTCCCTGTTCCATCCTCACCCGGACCTGGCATACTTTGATTACTTGAGGCAAGGAAACTTGGCAGTTTTGTGTATGGTGGGAAAGGGAAGGGTGGGGGAGTGTGGGAAAAGAGATAGGGAAGTATCTGCGTTGTCTTTAAGCCAATGTGATAAGTTTCAGTGATTCATAGTCATGGTCAGGAAATCTCATGAGAGAAGGAAGAAAAAACAGAGGTATGTAAAAAATGAAAGCATTAGTTGAATGCGGAAATGTGAACAACCCGATGTGCCCACCCAGACATTAAAATACTGAAGCTCCCTGCTCTTTCAGAGACTTTAAATTAACTATCACTTCTAAATTTTATCTAGTTGGCATACTGAAGTTCTGTACTCTCCCGAACCCCTTAAATGAACAATCACTTCTAAATTTTATCTAGCTTTCAAGGCCATTAATGTTTAACCCCCCCCCCCCCCCCCATCCCACCCCACCTGAACGGTGTCCGCAATCTTCATTGTTCACGTCACCATTGTCATTTAACTGAATGTATACCATGCTGGTTTATAAACCGTTCAGAGGTGGAGATCAGCAGTAGATCCATGGCGGTGGCGAAGCTCAGGCAGCAACAGCGCAAGCTGCTCGAGAGGCTTGACAATCTCTGGGGCACCCTGCTCTTGCTGTACTTCCCCATCAACCCTGTCCTCCACTTCCCCTTCTGTCTGGCTGTCACAGCTGCTGTGCCACCCAACTCAGTGCACGGCATTGCCACAGGTTTGGGCCGGTTCACATGGAATTGACGTTTGGTGCAGACTTTGGTGCCCTTTATTTGATCTTTGGTCAGTTTTGACCTGATGTTATCTTTCTTCATAAGGGAACCAGACCACATTGTCCACAACTCAGTGAGTTAGGGCTGTCAAAGTTGAACCTCGGGGACATCGACCTTTACCTTGTGAAACTGAAAGCTTTATGTGTTTTTCTGTACTTGAACATGTCTATTATTGTGTGAACTAACATGTGTGTGTATGTTATGTAAGTGTGTATGTGAAAATATGTGTATGTGACAGTTGGACAAGGCAGGTGCTAAGATTTGCTGAGGCTAAAAACTTGATTTGAAAGTGTTGGAATTTGAAATTCAGGGATGTCAGACTTCAGCTATTAGTTGGACATTGGACTTTCTGATGGCACTGGCTTCTGATTTTTGGGTGGTCAGTCAACTTTAGCTGAGCCCAGTCAATTGTGTTTTTTATTATTATTTTATTGATTTCTCGATAAAAGACAAATGGTGTGATTGCGGCCTTAGAAAAGACTGGTGCTTGAGGGGGATCACCCCTGGGCAAGAATTAGATCTAATTTAGACAGTCCAGATGTCGGTGGTTAAAAAAACTGATTACAGTTAACTCATATTTTCCAGGATAAACTTGCTAAGTTCTGCCAATACAGATTTTTGTGTAAACGTTAGAGGACAAGGCCCAACATCCGATAAAAGTATGGAAGCTGGAGGCACAAAATGTTCTGACTTTTTCTTTAAAACTGTTGGACGTCCTCCTTGTGTTTTGTTCATGGCATTATAATAATAATATGTACAAGGAAGTAAAAAATGTATGCATCAAGGTTATGGGGACGTATTTACCACATTGTAACATGTGCTGTTTGGATGGAAATTCGAGAATGATGAGTCTTTGACCAGAGTGGTTCCTTCACTCTTAACTGGTAAAACAAGTTCTTTTTTAGCTGCGTGTGTATGTGTCTATGGAGGATAAGATACATTTTTCTCATCAGAAAGAATTCCGTTCACAGTTGATCAGACTCAAGATACATTAAAGATGCATTCACACTTACATGTACATAAAAATATCAGTCACACTCACAGCACCAGAACAAGACAGGCTCAGAGAACATTTCCTCAGCTTAACCAGCATATTCCTTTGGCAGAAATGAATGTCTGTAGTCCTAATCATTAGTTCTTATATGCAACAAATGCCAAATTCATTCAAAATGCTTAAATTGCGGCATATGTTTGGCTCTGGAGCAGAGCAAGATATGTAGGTATGCCTATGACGAAAGGTTATGAAGTTTTGTCCCTTATTACATACATCACAAACAATTCTTTTTCAACTGATGCATAGAAATATTTTGTCTTAATCGCAGGTTGCTCAGATTTGTATTATGTGTGTCTTGTATTATGTAAATTCGGAAGTGAAGGTAAATATCAATAGAAAAAATAAAGGGTCATTTGTGATGTGTGTAATCAGGGAACAAAAAACACAACCTTTTGTCACAGCCTCAGGTATTTTGATATATAGATGACATTAGGGGTCAGGCAGATGGTCAGCAGGAACCAGTGTTTTCGCCAAGAGTCCAGTCCTAGCATGATGATTCATTGTCTGGGCTGTTTGGACTTGCAACTTTTGTCTGAAATCCAACTTTTTGGTCATCGTGGACTGTTTTTCCTTTTTTTTTTTTTTGGCTGGGCCCACCAGTCGATCGTATCTGTTTTCATTATTATCTTTTTTTCAGTGTGATACAAATCTGGCATGATGTATGTGAAAACAGAAATACAATGGAATTCTATGCATACTCTTGGTGAGACCATTATGGTTGCTTGGCAACTTCCTCTGAAAACCAAGATCTATTCCAACTGAATTTTGTAGTGTTTAGTTTGTTTATTTTCCGACAACATCTGTTCAAACAGTTAGTTGTGTGAGGGTTGGTGATTAACTCTTCTTACCCGAAATGATGACTCAGTCATTGCTAGGTCAGGGCATGGCAGCCGAAGTGACAATCAGGGCATGGCAGCCGAAGTGACAACTCGGTCATCACTAAGTTGATGTGCGGTTAGCCTCAAAAACTCCATGCTACATGTCCGTGAATGGAACCACTTCAAAACTAAAAGCTCAACAACGGAAAAAGACAAAACTATCAGGAGTTGCTTGAAAAAGTGGTGGATTTGTCACAATTTGTGTTTTTTCTGTATGCTATATTGATGTATACCCCAGTTTAACAAATTTCTGAAAGGAATTAATTCCGACAAAACCAGAAAATTAATTGGGGGTATTGAGTTTTAAATTAATGCTTGAATCACCTGACAAAAATTAATGGTATGGCCATTATCTCAGAAAAGACTGATACCAGGTGGAGTAGGTGCAGCACAAGAACTAGACTTAGATATGATAGCTTCTCATTTAGAAAACTGATGGTGAACTCAGTGCACAGGACGGCTGCTTTAATTAGAAATTATTGTTCAAACCATTTTTAAAATAAATCAAGGTCAGCCCATATTCCAGTGTAAACTTGCAAAGTTTTTTCAACATTGTGACTAGTTGGCTTAGTTTTTTGAGAGTTGCGTAAGTGAGCAGCACATGCTGACCCGTTAAAAAGCAATGGTGCAAAAATTTCCAACTTAATCATAAAAGCTATTTGAATCCCTGAACGTAGCTCTGCCATGGAAATACAGAAAGTCAGAACACTGCATGTCACTTAGGCTCGATCCAGTATTTCCAACTGTTGGTATCATTATATAGAATCTTTTCTAATTAAATTTTTAAATTTCCTCCTATAGATAGTGATAATCCCTGGCTTTCCCATGCTGAATGTTTACTCTTGTTTTCAACAGCTGTACTGTTATTGCCTGCAAATTTCAGAGCTGAATTTTTTTTCGTGAGAGAGATTTGCAAAATACTTCAATGCTGGAAACTAAGAGAGTTTGCAAAGTTTGCCTTGAATTTTTTTTTTTTTTTTTAAATATAGTGGAGAGAGTGCAAAGTTTGACCTTTTGTGTGTTCCCCTATATGGCACCAGATTGCATAGTTGTTTTAGTCTCAAAGAAGTTGAAATTGTTCAGTATTCTTACATTTTGTTTCTTCAAAAATTTGTTTACAACTTATCATTTGAAGGTTCCCTTGGTGGATTAGGTGGGAACAAAAAAAGTATCTCTGACAGGAAGAACTTAGTCCTGATAGAGTTCTGGCTGTTTTGGATTTTTTTTTCTGGCAAGGATATACAGGGTAATATTTAACGTGATACAAGTCCTGCATGATAACAGTGAAATCATTAATATGAAATTTTCGCATGCCCTGAAGGAAAGTCGAATTGGTGATTGGCCGATGTTGAAGGATCGAGAATGGAGTTTGTAGTGCTCAGTTCCTTACACTTGACAGCAAGTTGAATGATCGCATTTATTATTGTTGATGGAAAATCAACAGGTCAAAGTATCAAAAACAACAAATAATATGTCCATGGTCTTAGAAAGAGTAGTGTAGGAGGGCTCATGTTCACATTGTAGGTCTAGAAAAGGGATACGCTCAATGATTATAGTGACGGCATATCTTCTGCCACACGCTTCCAGGTTTCTGTGAAACTTCCCAATTTCTCTTGCCGTGAAAGACCCAGAATTTGTTTAAAATAATTATTACTATTTTATTAATTTTTATTTTGACTGTTTTATCTATCCCGGCTGCATCTGACTGATGATAAAATATGGAGTGAGGGAGGGATAAAAATTTTCCGATTTTGTTGAAATAGTTTGGCATCCCTAGATGCAGATTCTCTGGGTTCAGTCAATAACTTACTGTTTAAATGATTCCTCTTTTCCTCTGGACCTCCTCAGGGCTGGCCTGGTGCAGAGTGCTGTTTGGTTTACTTATAGACCAGCTGCTCCAGGCTGTCAGCAAACAGGATTTATTGACCGACATTTGCACATCTCTGACTGACCTTTATCTGTCACACCTCTCAGGCTGCCTGCCTCACCCACTGACAGATCTATCTGTCTGCCTACCTGTCTGGCTATCTGTGTGGATATGGCTGTCTGGATACTTGTGTCTGTGTGTATACATATGTGGGTGTCTAGGTGTTTGAGTTTGTCTGTCTGTGTAGCATGTATGAGTGTGTGGGTGCTTGAATCTAGGTGTAGGGGAACATGTGCATCTCTGGGTGCTTGTATCTGTGTATGGGTGTGTATCTTGTCTCTGTCTGTATGTGGACATGTGTGTCTGGATGCTTGTGTCTTTCTGTGTATGTGTGCACGTGTGAGTGTCTGGGTTCTTGTCTCTGTGTGTGGGGGCAGATATTTGAGTGTTTTGGTGCTGTTGAAGTTAAAATTCTTTTTCTCAATGTGTTAAGCACATAGTCCATCATTTGATCATAGATTGCGACGAAGAGAATCTCTCAGCAACCATATAAGCATGGCAAAGTCTTAGTTACCTTGACTGGTTTATCAGTGGTGTGGTCTGGTTCCCTGCAAGATCTTCAGTCAGAGAAAAAGGTTAAAAAGACTGAAACAAGTTCTTGTTCACAATGAAATGGAATCTGCCTCAAACCTGCCGCAAGCATCTTGTCTTGATATTGACATGTTGCCGAGAACACAGCTGTAAATGTCAGCCATGAAGACATGGAAATACGTAGACCAAATTTCCCTCCTTGCTGAGATATCGAATCTTTGGATGAGCTGGTAGCATTGATCCCGTCTTCTTAATGCTGGAGACTTTCAGTTTTTCTTTATCATCACATCTGGCAAGAATTGCTCCTGGAGGAAAATATCCTGTATGCTATTTGCATTTGTCAAGTGACATTTTGAGAGATGCCATTAATTGACATCAACTGTCGGTAAAAATGCTTGTACTTAGCCCAAGGGAAATCTCAAGAGTCTGGAATGTGCGGGGCAGCATGGCATGTCTCAGTTGACAGATTTTGCCAGGTTTGCGTCAGATCTCCATTGCAAAGGTGTCTGCGCACCGGCTAACTTCCATGAGTTTGTTTTGAACTTTCAAATTTTATCAGCTC
Source organism: Peronia peronii (assembly GCA_039654565.1). Lineage (NCBI taxonomy): Eukaryota > Metazoa > Mollusca > Gastropoda > Systellommatophora > Onchidiidae > Peronia > Peronia peronii. The sequence goes on from JBCEWB010114744.1 coordinate 9,297, forward strand.
TAACAGAAAAATATTTTGCCTCCAGAGAAGTTGTGGAGTTTATGAAGAATCTTTAAGATGCTTGCTTAAATTGATTGATAAACCTTCTCCAGGCAAATATGGAGTGCAAAACAAATAAGTTATCTTACATGGAAAAAAATATGATGCTTGAGCAAACATAGCTGTAAAGCGCCAGGCATATTGAAATTTTTAGAGTTTGCTTACGTTTTAAAAAAGTTGTTTTCCTTCTTTCTTTTTTTCTCTTTTTCTTTCTTTCGTTCTGTCCTTCTTTTTCTTGTTCTTTCTTTTCTTTCTTCATTTTTGTCCTTGTCTGTCTCTGTTTTTCCTTTTTCTTTTTTTTTTGTTTAATGTCTTTTCTTTCTCTTTTCTTTCCATCTTTTTTGTTCATCAGTAACAGCAGAGCAAGATTAATATTTTGATAGGTGGGAGTCAAAATTTCAGTTGAGAAGTAAGGCGGAAAAATTTTGCTCTTTTTTTTTTTGTTAAAAGGTTGCAGCAGGTATCATGCCTTGCTCTGGTGATTCCTTCTTTATCAAGCTTGGACGATGGCTAGTTTTGCCTGAAGTGTCCTGGCTGTTGTTTTGGATTATCGACACAGTTTAATTTCCTGCAGCCTAATTATAACATTGTTCAGTTGCTCCAGACATTTTGTTCCCTATGTTGGTCACAAAGGAGTACATGTGTCATTGACAGTTACTGTGTACATTTTGAACACTGTGGCCATTCACTCCACCACATGATGATCCCTGGCTCTGTTTTGCTTATTTTCATTTTTGAAAAAAAATAATTAACATAGATTCATCTAAAAAAAATTACCAGTGAAGACTTGGCTTGAATACTAGATTGACATTGACATAGATCTGATGATAACATGGCTGTGAAGTATGGACACTGGCATGGGATTGACAAAGGCATAATGAAACATAGTCACTGACACATTACTGACAGTGACATAGCTGTTGAACTGACAGTTACAAAACTGCTAAATGTGGTCAATGACATATGACTGACAACAGCATAACTGTTAAATGTGAGCACTGACAAAGGACTGACAGCGACATAACTGAAACATAGTCACTGACATAGGACTGAAAATGATATAACATCAACATGAACATGACATTGACGCTACAGACAATGTTATCCATGACATTAGACAGTCCCTACCATAGTATTGATGTCAGGTCATTATGACTTACATACTGCAGACATAGGGCTGACAAGGATTGCATTAGAACTGGCTTTAATCCTGAGAAATGCTGAGTGTTGACACAGAAGTGGTTCTGACATAGCAGTGATGCTGACTTCTCAGTGACGGTAATGTGACACTGATTTTGTGACATCATTGATATGGGTCTGACTCTGACATTGACAGATGTCCTCTGCGACATGATACTGACAAAATACTTCAAGTGATCCTGCTCTGAAATGAAATAACTTGACACTGACATGACACTGTTACAGGGTCACTGACATCTGGGCATAGTCTGATTCTCTCTCTTTCTCTCTTTCTTCCGTCCCTATTTCACTGTCTCTATTATCTGTTGTTCTCCTTGTTCGGTTGAAGTATTATGTTGCAATGATTATGGGCAGGAGTGTTTTTGAGTGAGAGAAACAAATAGAAATGAGCATTGATCCTCTTTTCCAAAAGTGCTACAGTAGAATTAATCAGCCCCACTATACTCAACATGGCATGAGTTCACTCTTTATCGTGCACTTTTGTATAGAGATAGTCTTCTACAATAAATGTGGTAAAGACATAGTGCTGGTGGCGTGATTAAAACCTCACAACCTACATTTTTCACAGATAATGTTCCTAAGCTGAATGTCTTCTCCCAGTTCTTTTTCACACTGTGAAAAGCAGGAAGTAAAATAGAAATGGAAATTACATTAATGAAAAATATTTTATTTAGAAGGGGAAAAACAACAACAACAACAAAACCTTGTATGTTTGTCATCATGATATCCTGGTGTAATTTTTTGTCTCTTTTGTAAATTTCCTCTCTGGGATTATGGAGGCTTCACCACCCCACCAGCGATATGACCTTCATCATTGTAGTCTAGTGTGGAAGAACCTTGATGAATGCTGGTTTATCACATCAGAATATGGGTACTTTTGAATGTGTAACATTTATATCAAATGGAATTTTAAATTGAGTTTATACACTGATGCTCTGTTGGTTTGTTATGTGATACATAAATGATTCTAAGTAGGAACCAATATTGGATCCGAGATACAAACCTGTGACATCCATAACATGATATTTTAAAAACATTTTTTTTTTCGCCCAGGCAGTAGACGCCTAACTAACCACATAGCCATTGTCCTGGGGGGGGAGGGGGGGGGGGGGGGGGGGGGGGGGGGGGGGGGGGGGGGGGGGGGGGGGGGGGGGGGGGG
>JBCEWB010114755.1:0-11693 GCA_039654565.1 Peronia peronii
TAGATAGATAGATAGATAGATAGATAGATAGATAGATAGATAGATAGATAGATAGATAGATAGATAGATAGAGGAAGATGAATAAATAAATAAATAAATACATAAATAAATAATAAATAGACAAATAAACAAATAAATAATACCGGTACAACTTTCATTATCACTTAATGCAGTACATGCACCAGGAAGCTTGAGCGTGTCCCGCCCATGACTTTGGATTTGCGTTTATCCGGACTGCGACGTAGTGATTAGATTTTTTTGTTTTTTTCCGATATGTCTGAGTGACGTGATGCCGACTTCGCGTTTGTCGGATAAGTGACATCATTTCCGGGCGGAATTCTTTGGCAAATCCACGGTTGTGACAAGCACTCAGGAGAATTATGCTCGCATAATGAAGTACGAATATAAGCAGAACAGTAGTAACACATACAGAAACTCACAGGCACACAAACACACACACACACAAACACACACATTTGTAGACAAATAGGCTGCACACAAAAGGTCTCTCCGCCTTCAAACACATGGATACAAACACACGCACAGAGCACATAGGAAAAAGTACACAGAACAACAAACGACAAGCCAGAGGAATAACAAATAGCCGTAGTTCCTGTTTAGGCCAGCGTGTTTGCTTGATTTTTCAACCTCTTCATCGCGATACGGGTCGCGTAATGGCTGCGCAAACACTCGCATTTGACACGGGAGGGCTCGGAAGGAGGGCATCATTAGAAACTTCAATGCCGGAGAGCCATCAACATCATCCACCAACTCACTTCCATTCCAGGACAAACTGCTACCTTGTGTGTACATGTTTGTTTGCTGGTCTTTCAGTGGGTGTATAAGTCTGAGGGTTCGACCAAGAGTATGACGAGTGCGTGTGTGCATGTGGGTATATGTGTAGGTAGTGAGTACTGCTATGCGTGTGTGTGTGTATGTGTATGCTTTTGTATCGAGATGGCCGATTAAGCTTTCCACAGCCAGTATCCTAATATTTGACCACCTAAAGTAATGATGTGGCTTTATATGAAGCAATGTTTGTAGCTTTTTTTTTTTTTTTCGTGTTTTCATTAAAAATATAGCTTCATTTCAAGATCTCTGCTGTTGACATAAGATGACGGGAAAAACACACAAAGAGTTTGAGGTCAGCCTATCTTATTTCATCATTAGGCTGATGGGAAACACTCAGAGAATGGCGGTAAATATAGGGGTCAGATTGTATGTTTTCCCTGTCTCTGTTCATCAGTGAGAGTAATACATCAGGGGATGTTACAGCATTATGCTTTATCCAGTTATTATTAGTAAAACCAGCAGGAATGAAGACAGGGGATTGAAGGGAAAACTACAAGCAGATGCTGTGCAAATACGACATTTAACAAAAGCAAATTACATAAAAGTAACAGAAAAATAAAATATTAGTGCATTATTATTGTGACTAGCCTATGTCACCATTCACATTGTTTCCGTTCTCTCTAAATATATTTCTTTCTCTCTCTCTTTCCTTCCGCTTCTTTTCCGTCATTTGCTAAACTCCCTCTTCATCTCCCTTCTTCCCTTCCTCCTCCTTCCCTCCTTCTTCCCTCATTCCTCTTTGTCCTCTTTTGTTATCTACCGGGAAGATTGGCTTTCAGACTGTTTTCCTCGAGAAGTCGAGAGTTAAATAGACAATAGGCCACTTCCATATCTTACTTTCATGCCCCAAATCATTATTTCCAAATTCATGCAGCTTCAATTTAGAGCGCATTATGAGACAATGTAGTAAATTACAATTACTATCGTTTTTATTATTTATTCAGTAGCTCCGCTATTTTTTAATATTTTTTTTTTACTAAAATGCACACCATAAATAAAGGTCCCCACGAAATGGAAATCTGACATTTTAATTTATTGCCGTTGTATTACCGAAGAAAAATAATAGAATTTAAAAAAAAAAAATGCTACTCACAATGATAATATTACTACCAATTATAAATTACAGACCAAGAAAACATAAGTAGATGGTGTATAATTTACTAGGTTGCTTTATTACTTCAACTGCGTGTTTTAGTTTTATGAAGAATTCAGTATTTCAATTCAATAGGAATGCAGTCCACAAGTTTAAAAGAGGTCCCGTCTGTTTACTTAATTTTGTGAACACATATCAGTAAATTGGCATTGCAACTGTGCAATATGGCCTGGAGCGTGACAATTCGCTATTCCCAGTTGAGCTTTCCCAAATGGTATAATACATAGATTGATCATATAGAAGTCAACTTTTCAGGAATGCTAGCTAATTTATTATATGGTTTGCTAGAAAGAGTGCCACAATATGGCGGCCGTGTCGTCATCTTTCCAGGCAATAGTCTCACCTCTGCTAGGTACAATCGCCGCGCATGACCGAAACAAAAGCTAGGTGTGATAAATTGAGACAGACGCACTTCGTCTTTTCCTGCACACAACGGCTCGCAGATTAGGCAGCTTTGCCCGGGCGCTGTGCCATATTATAATAGCACAACTTTTCCCCATGTTCCGGGCATGACTTCCGTGTATTGTTGGACTGTTTTTGCCATAAGCCAAGTAACCCCACGGGCCCTCGGCCTTCAGCTCATGACTTGGTAGTGACCGCGAGGGACGAACGCGAGTTTGCTTTGGAAAATTGCTTCATTTGCCACCTGGTGACATGCGTTGAGATGGCGATTCTTTCACTTCGGGGACCTCAGTTCTTTTGTAGACCCTCCTCTTTAACCCTCACGTCCCGGCTTTGTCGAGTTAAGTCGGGAACAACCCCGTCCTCGAGCAGATAAGTCCTGCTGGGTTTAGACAGATCAAGTCGTAGGAACTGGCCAGCCAGTTGATTAAGTCAAGAGATTATTACAAACCTTTGATTCGACTGTGCCGCTCATTCCATCCTACACTCCCACCCAACATTCCGGCTTTGTGAAACCACAACATTTCTGAAATCTGTGATAAGGGTCAATACATTGAAACTGGGCTTGGTTGGGTGACGAAATATCATGACTATGCTAGAAACTGAGACATTTCGCACATTTCCAATGTGGAAGGGAGAACACCAACTAATTTTGTTTATTTATCATCTCTATATATGTATTATATATGTATTTATTTCTGTATTATTTATTTATCTATTTATTTATTCATTCATTTATTCATTGAGAAACTACCACCATATACGTTTACATATTGACATGAATGCGAACGAGTAACAAGGAAGCTAAAGCAAAGCGTGCCAGCTGTATGGTTCTACTCCATCCGTTTTCTTCCAACTTTGTCAGAAATCTTTTGCCGTCGTCGGCTAATTTATTCAAAAGTTTATTCCTATGATGACAACTGTATTTTTGCCAGTTTTTCTTTTTTCAGCAGAAGAGGTCCGTGCAACTTTTTATTATATATAGATCTATACGACAAAGAGATGCAGCAATTAATAGAAAAAAGTCATCAATGGCATATTAAAAAATTCGATTCCTTTTTTTAAAAAAAAAATTGGCACCTGTAACTGCCATTATACATATCGTAGGCAAGTGGAACTGGTTGGCTTGGAACTTTGAGAACCTTTAACAGTAAGACAAGTTCAAGGTGTAAGAAGGTGCGAGATTAAGTGATCAATCTGTCAGTGACACCGGGTCTTAGACGAACGACCTCTGGGGATCACAGCTTAGGGACAGATCGATCTATTCCAAAACGTTTTTTTCTTCAGCGGTCACTACAATTACTGTCCAGGTCATTCCGCGTCCCGAAGCTCAGGTGCTTACACCCACAGGTAACAGAGCCTGGAGCCGTTCAGTGACCGTTCGGTCCACGAGAGCAGAGAAAATTGCCGGGGATTTGCTCCCTCAGGTGTGCAGAAGCGACCAGTGTACATCGGTCAGTTCGCACTCTGCCAAAGCTTTTCAATCCAATGTCTTGCTTAGCCCGCTGAATGAGACGTTCCTCATGCAAAAGCCAAGAAAAAAACTGACCAGGTTACCACATGCCATTTTTTTTCTAATATCAGCAATTCTTGCTTTGAGAATGAATAAAATAAATCATCGGTTATGATGCAAATAACATAACATGTCAATATTAAATCAAGTTCAGTTACCTCTTGTCCTCAGTCGTGGCTGTTTTTCAGTGGTAACTACGTTATTTTCATCACCCGCTCTTCTTGTATGTATAGCTATAGGTATGTAAAGTCTAGAATTTCAGCTCACCACACAAAAGCCTTACATCATTATCACATGTTTTCCATTCTAGTTATAATTAATATGGTCTAGTTCAAATTACTTGGTCAAACAATGCCCCTTGTCCTTTTTGCACAACACTGAACCTGTGATAAAAAGTTCACGTCTGATTTTGTAGCCACTCTTCATATTCTTTCCAGTACGGAATGGGAGTTCATTATTAAAGTAATGTTCGATTCGAATTCGCAGATGTGAGAATAATATTAACTAAAAGACGGGGTTTCTTTTTTTCTTTTTCTTTTTTTCGTGTCAGGAATCCTACTCGGTCGCTGACTTTTAATAACGTCAACTTCTAGTCGTAGAAATAGCTCTTTGCAAATGTAAAGATCCAGCTGTGAGGAAATAAAACTTTGCCTTGTCAAAGAATATCTCTGTGACATGTTATAGCTTTATCATGTCAGGTACAAGTTCAACGTAGTATTGTCTTCAAATAATGATATGGCATGCACAGTCATCCTTCACAGTTCAGCTCTGGTGACGCAGGCGGAATAAATGAATCATGGAGTGCCGCTTAGCAATGCATCCAAATGTTTATATCTTATACAAAGTCATAAAATGCACAATGTGACATTATCCCTGGACAAAGGACAGGAACCTCAAGTTCACATGCAGAACAAACAAAAATAAAGTGAATAGATAAAAATGCATTGAGCTAGGAATCAGAAAGAGAGAGAGAAATAGCGGGAGAAAGAACAAAGTACTGTTTAAATGTAAAACAAATCCTAACAAAACGACGAATGTTATGCACTGGGAGAGGTCAAGGAAAAATGGCATAGACAAGAGACAGACGAACAGAGGAACCAAACGCCAAAGACAGATTGTAACAGTCGTTTAAAAGTGGTTTGCTCTTTATAGAGACGAAATGTAAAGAAAATAATAGAAATGCTATATAGGGGAGGAAAAGACGCTGTTCGTAAATTTCACCATTTACACAAAAGACGACTAGCACAGCATATCGGCAATCCTGACTGATATGCAAACACGAGACTGACTCGTTGTTTCGTCCCGGCAATGATATGGATTGAACACCAGTGCAATTCTTCGCTAGTCATCGCACCTCTGATTATACAAAATGTCCTTGCCACCTTTGTGGAACTCCCACTTAAAAACATGAGCTATCCGATATAAAGACGTGCCTTTCTAGCCTTCGCTACTTCAAAGACGGTTAAGTTTACTTTGAAACAAGACTTTGACGGCGCCCTCATGATTTTTAACGATTTTAATTTGTATGCTTGCCGTCAGAGATTGCCCTGCGAAAACTTTCTCCATGAAAGCTGTCAAGTCTGACCATAGCTCAAGCTTGTTTGTATTCCCCGATTTCTTTGATTAATGCAGAAATAGCAAAGAAAAAAAAATGAGGTAGGGATGGGGATAAAGAAAAAAAAAAGGAATGAGGTGATTTTTGAATAATATCCAACACTTTGCAGACTCATTCCTGAATGTATCCAACACTTTACAGACTGAAATCCTGGGCGAGTAAATATGCACGATATCGACTAGCTCTAATGCATTTATAAAAACCTGTATTCCTCGAACATCATTTACCCACACTTAAAGTTAACCTCCTGTATAGATTATACTTTTTGATGTCATGGCGATCCGTCTATAAAGCAAGCAATCTTTGGAAGGCAGTTAAGATATATTCTAAAAGATGTTTGTCTTAATGCCATGTCACTTTGCAAAGTTTTTCTCGCCGTTTTCTTTAAATGTCAGGACACTGTGTTCTTTGCAGGTCTATGTATTCAGAACCGACTTAATGTATATTTAACCAACACCCAACACAATGTGTTTGGATTTAATCCACTCACGCTATTTTAGCATCTTTCCCCCTTTCCCTACGATTAGAATTGTTATTTCCCCTTCCATTGTCAGAACGGATTTACTTCCCTTGTTTCAAGCGTTTTTTTTTTTTTTTTATTGCTTGGCAAAGAGCGCTGCAGGGCAGTTCCTCAAATTCTCTAATGATTTGAAGTGCTATGCAATCTACCCTTCCATGTCAACCAAATAACATGGCAGTCCTAACCCAAGTGGGTTTCCACTTCCTTGTGTTGTCCGCCAAAGAGCTTATTATCGGGTGAAGAAGCACCTAATGGCAGAACAAAGCGAACTTCAATTGTGAATGTTACTGTTCCTTGCTCTATCCTCTCTAAGTCTGGCACCCTCTTGGTTCTAACCACCCATTCTGTTTGTTTCTCTCAACAGTGAAAATTAAACAAGGCCTAAACTCTCTGCAATTTTGTTTGTTTAAGAACGACAAATTAAACAGGATTTAAAAACCGCTTCCAGTTTGTTTCCTTCCGGCGCAAATAAAACTTTCTGGCACCTTATGAGGCCAGTTTGAACTTAGATAATTGCCATCGAGGCATTAAGTCTGTATAACGAGACAATAAAAAGTTATATAAAGGTGCATTATCTGCTGCTTGTTCAGTTACCATGTAATGCCGGATAATACAAACTTTGTCCCGATAATCCGAACAATTCCCTCACTTTTTGTGTCAACTTGTCGATTTTGTTCCCAGCTTCAACTGTTTAAAAATCCTGGCTGTTTTCTAGTGTGCAAATCTTGACACTTGCATCATGGGTCCGCTCGAGCGTTTCAATCCATTTCCAGCCAGGTCTGGTATTGGAATAAGTTGTTCAAGTTGGTACAGATCGAATTGAAAAACAAACAACAGCCTTCGAGTTGTCGTCCTTTGATGCCTTCAGATTCAAGTGACAGTGAGCCGGAGGAAGGGGTGGAGAGGATTAAGTAGATGGTTGAAAGGTAAAAAAAAAAAAAAAAAGATGATGAATGAATGAATGAATGAATGAGTGAATGAATGAATGAACGAATGAATGAATGAATGAATGAACAACGAAGATAATCAGAACGATAAAGACAAGCTGATGAATAAGTCGGGCTTACGGATGTGTGGTTGGATGGAAGGATGGATGGAAGTATGGATGGATGGATGGATGGATGGCTGGATGGATGGATGAATGGATGGATGGATGGATGGATGGATGGATGGATGGATGGATGGATGGATGGATGGATGGATGGATGGTTGAGTTGATGAATGGATGAGTGGGTAGACAACCGGATGGATTAATCACCTGATTCATCGACTGATCGATCAGTCGATCGATAAATGAATGCATGGACGAACTGACACAAGGTTCAAAGTACAAGAACATATTCTAACTTGCCTCTTTGATCAGCCAAGCACGACACGAATTATTGATATCTGCATCCACATTCACACTCCGATATAACAAAAGCCATTGGGAAGTGGACATAAAATCAAATCTCATTATGGAAGCCGCTTGAATATTTAAACGAGCCATCATGCTCTGACAAAGGAAAATGCCTGTTTCTTCCAAGAGTGGCACCGTGCCTGCAAACACTACAAATGTAATGAGATAGTTTTTACAGGTCGAGATGGAGTTATACAGTATTGTGCTCTATCCAGCTTAGCTTTGATTTATTGATTGCTAGTAAGGACATTGAGTACACATCTGAGCAATCTGCCCCCAGGAGCATCAGGAGAATGTTATACAGTGTGTCCGTAAAGTCTGGATACATAGGAATATCCCTGGCTATCACTTTTTTTGGTGGAGTCAATGCATCAGATTTTCTGTAAACCTTGCAAAGGGCATCGAATTTTGCATCATTATGGTACAACTTATATCAAAGATGTTATATATTACATAAATGATTTTCTTCTTGCAAAAGACATCGGATTTTGCAAGGTGACCATAAAGTCTGGACACAAAGGTGAAATGCGTATGTGCAATACAACAAGTACGAAAAACACTTATTTCATTGGACTATTAAAATATAAGACCTTCAATATGATTTACAACATTTATGATACAAAATTTGATGTCCTTCACATGATTCACATAAACCTGATGCATTAACTTCACACAAAAAAAAAAAGGTAATAGAATGTGGGTTTTTCCACGTGTCAGGGCTCAACGGGCATCCTGTATTACATTATGCTACAGATCATGGTGTCAACAGTATTTGGCCCTGTCTGGGAGAGATGTTGAAGATCTAAATGCCTGTAACTTGTAACACAGCTGCTATTTTGCAGTCATTAACAGATGATGTCAATTGGTGTCCTGGCACTTGTACCGAACATTGAAATGGACATAAGTGTGATGGTAACACTCATAACATCTAGTCCAGCACGATGACGCCACTAATGAAACATATATTCAACCATCGAGATAGAATCTATTTTTTATTGATTTGACAGTCATCTGATAACATTTAATGTCGATGATGTCAGCGGTAAGTCTTGCAGAGAACTCGAACGTCAGGTTGTGCACAAGAAGTCTGACAGTCCTTAGATAATATTTAACATCATGATGTCGGCTCGAACATCGAGATGTCTGTAACAAGTTTGACAGTCATCAAAAAAAATGAACATACAACGCCAGTCTATAGCATGGATAGAATTTTGAATCATAGTGTACGCATCGAGATTGATGTATTTTGACAGCAAACATCATGATGTCAACCTCTAGTATGAATGAATTTAAAAGGCCCTGTGTACTTAACCAATTTGATTGTTGTTTATTGCAAGTGAACATCATGATGTCAGTATTTAACATGGCTGAGATCTTGATGGTTGAGATGTTCCTGAATGACTTGATAGTCACTCGATCTCAGTTAACATCATGATTTTATCTGTTCATTCTGGTATAAATGGATATTGAAGAAAAAATTGAATGTGGAAATTCTGTACACTCGCGCAGTGGGGGTTTCTGGACAGCTCTTTGACAATAGTTTGATGATACTTTTAAGAAGACAATTCACCAGCATGACAATCGGTCAAAGTGCTATACTGCATGAATGTTCTTTCTTTCGTTCTTTCTTTCTTTTTTTCTTTCCTTCTTTCTTTGTTTCATTCTTTTTCTTTCTTTCTTTCTTTCTATCTTTCTTTCCTTCTTCTTTCTGTCTTGTAGTACGTCTTTGTTTCTTTCTCTCTCTCCCTTCTTTCTGTCTTTCTTTCCTTCTTTTCATGCACTTGTACAGTTTAAAGATCTGACACGATTTCTGAAAATTCTGGTAATCTAAGTCTTAGCAGTCAAAGAGTTAAAGGAATGGAATCACAATGCTAAACTGTAGCGTCATAACTTGACACTGGCGTAAACAATGATCCTATCCGCATATTCCGTCCATATTATATAATGCATACAATTCAAGCAGGCTATACAAATTAGCGCTCTTAAAGTTCTGGCAAAGCTAGAGGATGGACAAAATATGCTATAAGATGCAAATTAAATTTAGTACTTCAATTTTCCCACTGGGTACGATAATTTTTGTAAACCTGACGACTTTTCTTGATTTCTATTCTTTGAAAAGTACGGAAGAAAGACAATAGAGAAAAAAAAAAAGGGGGAGGAAGCGGAACGGAAAAGTGGGGAGGGGGGAGGGTGCATAGAAGCAATGATAACTATCAATTGATGGCGCCTTGCAAGGGTTCTTGTTCGAACAAAGCAGGGTAAATTTTAGCCACAAAGGACGCTAGTGAATGAAACAACGCTGGAGGAAATTCTCAACGAATTGAAAGGAGCTCCAAAAATCATTGAAATTCATTGAATTTTCTTTTTTTTTTAATGATGAAAAATGACTGCAATGGAACAGTTCATTTGCACTTCCTGCTCGATGACAGCAGACTTAGGTTTGCAATTACAGATGCATTCATATTACACTTTGAGAGCCTCCGCTGCAAAGGTTACGCGACGCCAGTGGTGAACGAGCGAATGGAAACACTGGCGTGGGTGAGTTAAACTGTGGTGATAATGGCTTTGGAATTCAGCAGTTCGCCGTTATCTACGGTGTGAACGTGCGTGTCAGGCAGATAGTTAGCGACAGACGTAAGGCTGGCCCTGGTATGGCCTGAGGCGATCTTCTTAGTCCCATATGTTTCAAACCCCCCCCCCCCCCAACTCAATTCCCCATTCCAGTTTCCCATTCCCCCTGCAGGGAGTGGGGTAGGGAATGCTATGGTTTGTACAATATTTACCCGTGCATTATGAATAAGGTAGCGAGGGTTCGGGAGGCTGGCTGGCTGGCTAGCTGGCTACCCGAGGAAACGTAAAAAATAATGTTTGGAGTCGCTTAAAACGTTAAGTCAACAGCTTTCTAACTTTACTGCCCTAGCCCTTGTTTAGTCCTGCTCCCAAGGGCGCTTTGTTTCAATACTTTAGCGCCTCGTGAATTTTGAAGGCATGTCAGTATCGGCCCCGTATTGTTTCCCCTCCATTGCTCTGCGTTAGTTTTTTGGGATCATATTGTGTGTCAGAATCTATAGGAAACAGGAGTGGGTGGGGAAGGGTGGGAACGCCTGCAGGGCGTAGAGTGATGTTTCCACTGGACTTCTGAAAGGGTGAACAGATTCTGTAGGAAAGGAGACGGCTGGGCTGAAGAATGACTGAATGCCACCCCGATGTCAGAGGGGGAAAATGTGTTTAGATACACCAGAAGTGGAGTGAAACGAATAAGGGGTTGATTTTAATGAGCTATTATGGTAAGCTGTTTGAAATCTTCACACGTTCCCACCCTTCTACCCCCGGCCGTCGGCACTAGTGTGTCAACATTGCCTACATAAATGTGTTGACAGACTGTGTTGAGCCTTTACAACACACGCACCGGAAGTTGACATGGGTGTTGACCCGGCCAGCACCCACCACGCGCTGAGTGACGTCATGGACCAACATAATGTGCTCTGTGTGTGCATTTTGTGTGTATGTGTGTGTGTGTGTGCTGAGAATGTTTGTTTTCTTTCCTTTGCGTCTGCGCTTCCGTTGTCTTTTTTTTCTTTTTTAAATTTTGTCTTTTCTCATCGTCCTGTGTGTTCGGGTAGAACTGGGTGGAGTGACCTATAGACTGAGACCAAAATGCAGATAATTCTCGGGTTTTATAATTGAGGATCTTTGGAAAAAGAACTAAATGGTGCTGTTTTACTTTTTTTTAATGCAAATCAAGGCTGTCTAGTGTTCAGCTTTTCTCCAGTAAAGCACTGTGCTCTTAGTCTTAAGAAAGAAAAAAAATATTGAAATTTCTCTATGGACAGACCGGCAAAAAAGAAAAAAAAATTAAAAACGAAAGAAAAAATGGGCCCTTATTAGTGCAGTACTCATAGACTGTAGCATGGGAAGGGCGCTTCTTTCGCTTCCTGTTTGTGTCTATCTTTCTCTCTCGCCCTCTCTCATTCTCTCTCTGTCTCTGTCTGTCTGTCTGTCTGTCTGTCTGTCTCTCTCTTTTTCTCTCTCTCTTGCTTGATTCTCGTTCCTCTTGTTCTATTTTTTCACCGTACATCTGCCCCCTTCTGAAGCGTTTCCTCTTTTTCTATTATTATGCCTCTCTGCCCTATTTATTTTCTAGTTTGGTTGTCACCCATCTATCCATCCCTCCATCCATCCATCCATCCATCCATCCATCCATCCATCCATCCATCCATCCATCCATCCATCCATCCA
>JBCEWB010114766.1:0-11693 GCA_039654565.1 Peronia peronii
GAAAAAATGCGGGTTTTCGATCTTCGTGTCCTTCCATCTCCCGATGCAGGACCCGCGAGTCGATCCCGGCCCGTTTTTCCTTGAGCAGACGTCAAACCACGGAGCCACTGTGTCCCCCTCTCGTTTGTGGCTGAATTCGTCTGTCTAGTTCTGCTGTGAGTGTCCATATATCTCATGTGTACAGGACGATGAAGAGCACGCAAGAGCCTTTTGTCGCAATTCATGCAAATCTTCTCAATGCTTCATATGATCTTTAGTTCAGGAAGAGCTGTTATTGTGTGCACGGCTCTTGTACGGGCTTCAGTTCTTGATCCTTATTCAGTAATGCTTGTACAGATATGTTTGAATTGCTTGACTGTTCGAAGCATGTCTCTCTACGATGTCAGCGTTGTCATTTTACCATACGTTGTCTTTCGCACTAATTTTCATCCCGTAGCTAGTGGCAGTTTTGTCGAGATATTATACCAAGCTTACGACTTCTTCTTCCTCTTCAGCAAGCTTATCAATATCATCCGCTATTGGGATCGCATCTTCTGGTCAGGTTATAGAATATTTGATCATTTGCCACCGCATATAGCAAACATTTAAACGGATCGAACGGGTAGTAAAAGTATTTGGGCAGATGTTATGTTCAGTGACCGTAGTCGGGGCGACGTGATACATGGATTAAGCCGTGTCCTCTCGTTGAAAATGTCGTAGGTTTAAATCTTACCAGAGGATGGAAAAGATAATAACCTGCTTTGTTTCTAGTGACTCAACGGTCCTCTAACATCTTGTGTAGAGAATCTTTACTTTGAGTCTTTTCGGATAATGGACTGATGCATTTGGGTGCTGTACGTTACACACGTTAAAGAATTATTGCCTTGTAAAAATCAGACAAGGAGTTGGCGGAGACGTGGCTGTCCGGGTAAAATTTCTAAAAACTTTGAAATTTCTACTCAAAAATTCCTTCTGACCAAAGTAGGCATGCATTTAAAGTGGCGAGAATCCTATTCTTAAGGGCATGTGCGGGCAAATATAGGTCAAAATTTTCAGGTTTTGAATGTAAAAAGACAGTGAGGTGAGCCTCCTTTTCATGTGTTTGTCTTAATTTTGAGGTTCATACTGGGGTAGAATCTATTTTTCATGGATTTTCTCAAAAATTATTTTTCTGCTGAAAAATCCCTACTACTTTTTTATTTTGTGTCTGAATGGGATAACTCTTCCCAGGCTGCTTGTCATCATGTAACGAAGATTTGTGTAGAACAAAAATGTAGCACCTTGACTAATTTCTGTTTTATCGCTGTTTGAATAAGGACAATTAATGAAAAATAAAAACATAAACGATCATCAAGTTGTGCCAGACAGCACTAACGAATTTTAAATCCTTCTATAGAAAGATGTATATATGTCCTAAGT
This sequence comes from Peronia peronii, assembly GCA_039654565.1. Classification (NCBI taxonomy): domain Eukaryota; kingdom Metazoa; phylum Mollusca; class Gastropoda; order Systellommatophora; family Onchidiidae; genus Peronia; species Peronia peronii. Next base: position 1,399 of record JBCEWB010114766.1, read on the forward strand.
TGCTTCCTGCCAAGTTTCAGGACAATTGACCAAAAAATAAAAGAGTTATAGGCAAATAAAAAATGTGTGATAAAAATCCAAAATGGCCGCCATTGTTATTATATAATGACGAAAAAACATGTTTTTTCTTTTTTGCTCAAATTATCACGTCTTAGCAACTCAGTGAACAAGTATATAATGCAAAAACAGTCTTTTCTTTAAAAAATGGTGAACTTGGTTTTTATTATAGCACATGTCCTTAAGGATTGAAAACTGCATACATACTTTTCTTTAAAAAATGATCGTAATCCAAATTCCTTAGAGTAACCTCATCCACTTCTCGTAGTATAACTACTGTGCTCGGATTGATCAAACGCTAAGAAGAAAAAAATATAAACTACAAAAATCCAAAATCGATTTTCTGTATCGGAAACTTCTTTCTAGGATCCGTCCACCCCTCCCTAGTGACCTATAGTGAAGCTTTCTAGGAGATGAGTTTCATTGTAGCTAATATAAATAGCGTATTGTCGCTTATTAAGACCATGATGGGCAACCTAGATTTTTGGGGTGAAAAGAAAAAAAAAAAAGGAGCCAAGGTTAGAAAAGACCACAAATTAGGTTAAAACTGAAATTTTATTGATGTTATTGTTGTTCGTATTATTTTTGCCTGTTTCGGCTCGGTAGAAGATACTCGTATATCCATGAATTAAGAATGCAGATGTCAGGAGTGTTAATGGGGATTGTATTACATAACCCTATTACTTTCTTTTGCCAGTGACAAGGGGTACTGAACAAAGCAGATCGTAGAAGACAAAAATTACTTTCCACCTTGCCATTTGCAAGACTGGTCACAAGAAAAAAAAAAAGTATGAAATCAAAAATTAGGATAACAAGAAAATATTTTCCTTACACCAGATATTTCTTGGGTTCGAATCCTGACTGGTCTCGACATTTGGTCCTTGCGAAAGACAATTTACACAAATTTCCTGACCCGACCATAGACAGTGACTGATATTGTTAGATTTGAGCGCCTAACAGGCAGCCGCCTTGTATGCTTCCCAGGAAGCTGAGACGTTCATGAGTGTCTTCTTTGGTAAAGCGCTTGTAAAGCGCTTAGAGCCTGTACTTACGGGAATGAGCGCCATATAAATGATCTCTATTATTATTATTATTATTTTCAGGATTTTTTTCACGATGTAGCTTTCAAGGAAAGAGTTCAAAAGAGATTTTTCTCTCTTTAATGTGCTTGCTCAACACTTCCTGTGTCTGGGAAAGGGAAACAATGGAGCAGGTCAAAAACAATACCCATTATACGAACCATATAACATACAAAAACTATTTAAGCTTTCAGACAAAGGTAAAAGTATATTATAGAAATCTTTGTCTCGTTTTCTTAAAAGAGGGGGAGGGGGGATTTGGGGGGGGGGGGTTAATTGGATGCTAAGGGAATGTCAATTATGAGTTCACAATGTCTGATTTCTTTCTTTCTTAATTTTCATTGTTTTTCAAGTCTCAGTCCCTCTAGCGGAATGGCAATGATTATAGTTGCCAGTTAAATATAGAATGCGCACCTTAGAGTCTTGTTTTACAATTTCCTTTACAGCAATTATGATGACTCTTAAAGAACATTTTATCCAAAGGGAAGAAGAAAAGTAGTAGGACAAGCTTATTGCTTGGGATGATCTCTCGATTTATGTCAACTCAGCTGTTAGCCACAGTATTCATGGGGAACGAGGGTGAGAAAACCGCTGTCAAATTTTGGCATCTCTAGATTTTATTTAATTATTGTAATTCATCATTTCTATTGTCAATTACATTAACTGGGTTGGATATATTTTAAAACAAATGGTGCAGTATGAGATTTTTGAAGCACCTCAAGCATAAAACGTGACATGAGTACAATGGTTGCATTTTAAGCGATAAATATTTGTCACGAACTCTTGAATGTGAATGGGTGTTAGTTGTGACGTTGTAAGCGGTAAACAGGCGGTGGATATGGACGTGACGCACACAGGAATGGAGAAATAAGAACAGGAATCCTTGACGTCAAATGATGCTGAATTTATTGCAGGTGCTTGGTAACAATACAAACTTCAGGGCAGCTGTCTGACTCCCATGCATACGGCACTCACTCCATTGCACTTTCTCTCCGCACTTTTTCCAGCTGAGCCCTTATATAGACACCAGCCCGCCTTAAACTCTCCCGAAGCTTCAAGTTCTCACAGTCTCGAACTATCTTGAATATACTAGTCATCACTACTATTATCGTGACACACATAGAGCCGTGACGTAGTGCGCACACACGTGACGTAATACACACACAAGATCTGACTAGAACTATCCCGTACAAAATGCTTAGAGAGTATATCAAACACGCTCGGTGACTCATTATCTCCACGGGCCAGCATACGCACGCCTACAACACACACTTGCATGGGCCCAGTATATACAATTGCGATCCGCTAAACATCGCTCACAACACACACGTGTGTACCCAACATATATAATCATGATTCGTTACAATATTATTCCCTCTTGTATGAACTTATTATCTTAAAATCACAAAAAGTATTATAGATAGATCCACCCATATTTTACATATCTCAGCTAGGAGTTAATCTATCCAGAAAGGTAGCTTTGAAGTCTCAGACATAAATTCCACGTATCTTATAAGACAAAATATATCAAACTATGGAATAAAAATCAATGAAAAAAAAAAAAGGCTGTCCTTCTGATGTATGAAAATAACTCAAAAACTAAGACCAATAGTGAAATACCAAATCAATGATTAGATAAAGCATGCGCTTGCATTCAATATGTAAAAAAGAATATTCAGAATATCCATAAAACATCTTGAGAATTTTAAGATTATGAGAATGCATGTTTTTATTCTTAAAATAAAAAATGGTCGCAACTGATTATACAATGTGAACAGTTTGTTTTAGTGTTTCATGCCAATACGGCCAGATGTAACTGACTCACCCAAGATAAAACAACAACAAACAAACACACAAAACGATAAAACAAAATATAACTTTAAAATAAATCATATTTTATAGTTTTAGAATGTTCACTCTCGCCCCCCCCCCCTCGGTTGGCAGTCTATATATCACCAAATGGACTTTAAAAAAAAAAAAACTCAAACTCAGCATAAACAAAATAATCATATAATTGAATAAGATGGAAAAGAATCCATCACTAAAATCCCCAGTCATTCAAGCATAAGGGCTGAAATGTAACATTTGTAACAAAAGTGAATAACTTCAATTGATAAAAAAAAGTAACAACAAACAAGCAGACATAAAAAGAGATTATTTACCCACCATTCAATTATTTATAGGTTATTTTATCTAGGACTACTGAATTTGTGCCATGAAACGGAAGTCTTTCGACATTTCTGTGGTCATCGTGAGTTCAGAAAAGCGTATTTACTGTTATTACAATATTGCTCAAAGTTCAAAGGCGTTGGCGAATCGTTTACTGGGAAACGCCTACTATTTCTATTCATCACTTCAGGATACCCAATAATGTGAGTGCTCGATAAATGAATTTGTGTACCAAGACTTTTTCGGAAATTTACTGTTTACCAAATATCCTTTTCATAAAGCTCACTGGAAATATTCTATCCCTTTTAGTTAACATAAGCTATTCATCATGGCAACAGGGGAAAAGTATGAATGGGTAACCCTACTGATGGTATAAATCTACAAAACACTGCATCCTCAATTGAAATATTTTCCTCCTAGGCAGCCACACACCTATAAGAAATCAGAGAGAATATGGACGCGGTAAATAATTAGCTGCATACTCTTTGAAAATGTCTAAAGTGTGGAGAGATAGTGGATAAAACCACACGGTATTTCACATGAACAGCACAAAAAAAAAAACTCTTATCTACGGTAGCAATTTCCCTCTCCTAGTGAGGAACTCCCTCAAAAGTTAAAATGTCTGGGCGCTTCCAATTAATTTTTCTCTTGTTCGCCAAAAAAAAAATATTTACAACCGAGACAAAAAGATCAGACATGGATAAAGTTACCTCCTGAAATGTACAAGTAGATCTCCTTCGTTCAAGATAAACGTTTATATAATTACAGACATCTCTGACCAGCTGAAAACCAGTAATAAATACAATCAAGATGACATAATTAAATCATCAACATTCTCAAGGCGTACTGTTTGGACACTGTAGAACTTTGTTTTTCGGTAAAATTTCTCTCCGGGGAACTCAGAATCCCTAATGGAGTTATCATAGACTCGGAAAATTCAAATTCTGTTAAGAGCGCTGGCGAAAATACAAATGCACCAAACAATTGTGTCTCTGGTATGCCGATATTAAGCCTCTTTCGCCGTTACATGTATTGTTTTCTAACGGCAACTAATTTCTTTCTCCATAAGAAGTAATTCCTGTTCATTTTTTTTCTGTAGCTTTTGCTGGTAGTCTATTTGTTTTGCCACCTGCTATATCTATTATCATGTACTGCTTATTTTCTAATGAATTTCACTTTTTTCTCTCACTGTTGATATTACTTGCTCAAAGTCTAGGTATTTGAAATTTTACCATTGTAGCCAATGAACTCGTTCTGAATCTTGTAGTGATTTCGTAGTTTTAGCGAACTCGTCGTTTGTTTAACATTCTTACTTGTGAGAAACACTCGGTCTCTTTCTTTACATTGTGGAGCACACTCTGCTGTAAACAGTTCATGCATACTGAGGCACTGCTGGACAGTTACAATGAATTCGGGGGCAAAATACTACTACTACTACTACTAATAATAATAATAATAGACTAACATCCCATATGAGAGAGCTCTCAAAGAAGCTCTAAAAGTTGAAAAGACGTTTGTGTTTTGTTTTTTTTTGCTTACAGTCCGATTTCAGGAACCACATGACTAAGCCTCCACCCGTAAGGAGATTTAAAAGCAGCCCATGCATTTATTTATAAAAACTAATATCCCCAGACATGAAAGCGGTCAGTTTTGTGACGATGGTCGTAGTGGTTCTTTCAGCCCAGATGATACAGAAGGCCAGATGCCAGTGGTCATCCTCTGTGGGCTGGGGCGGTGCTGGAGGGGGCAAAAGATCATCTAGTGACGTTAGCTCTTTGCTGGGTCTAGACTCCAGTCGAGGTGGCTTGGACAAGATTGATCCCTGTTCTGATCCAGAGCACCTAGAGATTACTGCCCGATTTGCAGTGGTAAAAATGGACATCATAATGAAGTCTTTGTTGAACAGTCTGAGTCTTTCTTTTCTTTCTTTCTCGCTTTCTCTCTTCCTTTCTCTCTTTTACAGTAATATTATTATTTCTTTAGATTACTCAACACTGAGATATGGGTAAAAATTTATAAAGTTTGTTTCTTTACATCCATGTCGCAAAGCTAGAGTCTCTGCTTTATTGATATGTTGAGGTAGAACTCTTTCATCTTGTCCCTTGCTACTATTGTATTTGGCTGAATTGATTTATATTCCACGATCAATGTCTTTAACCCTTTGACTGCCATGGCTGCAACTCAAATCATTTTCAGACACCAATCCAAACATTTAGATCTGACTTTTACAAAATTCATCGAAGTAAACAAAACTACCGCTGGTAACAAAGTTGTTTGAATTTGAACTGTCGGTAGAAAATTGTTGATTTTGATATGGAAAAGACAATAAAATGAACACATGTACCTCTTGGCAGTGAAAGGGTTAACACCGGTGTTGGTTTCTAAGACATAGTGACCAACTCGCATCAGGTAAGTAATGCATTATTCTGTGGATATTTAGAATACTCCCTTCCCCTTTTTCTTCAAAAGCTTATTTCTCTTTCTTGCCTGAATAGAACTGGTCAATCCATTTGCCCATGAGACAAAAATAGATACTTGAAAAGTAAATCTTACTTTTAAAATAGATGACTGCTCAAACGACAGGGCTCTTAAAATCATGATAACCTGCTGTAAAGCGCTTCGAGCCCTCCAGGGGTGAGGCGCTATATAAATGTCTTTTTATTATTATTATTATTATTATAAAATCCGTGTAGTATTCTTCACCTCCTCGCTTCCCCTCACTCACATCTGCTAGGAAAAATAAAAAAACATAACGATTTGAAAATGCGATAATAAGAAAAATACGGCAAAAAAGAAGGTGAGCTAGCATTGTTTTGGTATCTCTTTTTTTTTTAAAAATCTTTCAAAAAAAGAAAAGAAACAAAGAAACATTCTTATTTTTGTCACACAATGTCATTTTCTTTTTCAAAAATTGAAAAGGAGACTAGGCCATTTAAATCCATTGAAGTCGGATCCTGACCAAATATTTCTTATGCTGGCGAGTGTGACTCATCCTCAATACCCAATGTTATGTTGCAGTAGTGATATATTCTGACCATACTAATTTCAGTACTGCAAGTTCATGGGGTATCTTTGTTCACAGTCGTCCAGGATATCGTTTAATTTTGTTTATCACACCAAAATTCAAATAAATACAATAAACATAGATCTACCTTTTCCTGCTAAGACCTTTACATTTTCGTTGTATTTATAAAAGCTGCTGAAAGTCAAAACATTCAAATCTGAGAGAATGTGGGTTTTGGATGGACAAAAGTTGTAGTCTTCAGTTCCACTACTAGCATAGCTCTTTCCGTCTATATAAGCGGTTGAAGCAGTCTTATTCTGCACTAGTAGCAGCAACTTAGGTTGGGCGCTCTCTTTTGCACTTGCAGAGAATTTCGTAACTGCAGACACCAATGTTTGAGCATAGCCTATGGCAGTATCTCCAGGTGAACGGCGATGTAATTATATGGCCCTGCATTTGTCACATCTAATTCCTTGACATTGTCCCTCAAATTCCAAGGGTTCTAGTCTCAATGGTCAAGCTGTCAAGCCAGCCAATAAATGTATTACATATAATATTGTCTTGCTACATGTAAGCTGTATTTCATATAATCTTGGTGCGTGCGTTGTCCACCGTTTGTATTACACAGATCTTCGTGTATCTATTGCATAATATATATCGTGCTAAATAGTATGCCGTGCCTGTTCAGGTATTACATATATCTTGTCATATGGTGTTATTACCATACATGTATGTCACTAACTCTAATGCCATTTCCCATTATGTTCTCATCCCCAGGCGGCTGCAGAGTTGGTACGCAACTGCAAGGCTAAGGCAACGTCTCGATATCTGTAACACGTAAGCTACTCAGTGGGAGAATGGGTTTCTTTTTCAGCAATATCGTCCTGTACTTTAATATAACTGAACTAATTTATTCATCGCCGTCCACTGTATTTCTTTGACATGAAAACTGATAGATTTTACGTTCTACATACGTCTTTCAACCTCCTGAACTGATAGAGTCCTACGTTATACTATATGGACACTGGTTTCAGTTAGTCGTATACGAATGCTCATAAATGTAAATAGCGTATATCAGCAACAACCGTTATAAGTTGCCTGCTAATCAAGTGATTTCTTTTCTCACACACACAATCATTCAGTCTCTCTCGCAGTCACGTAGAACACTGCCCTCACTCACATACGCAAGCCTTTTGTCCACAATCTCCACTCGGCTCCTCACTATTTATGATAGAAACACTGTCATCCTGTGGATTCTTCAGTAGTATACCCCTACTACAGTGCGTGACGCCATCATTATTTTAGTCAGGCTGATTTAGTTCTGGTTACAGAACAAACGTATGAAACCAATTTATATCCAATCACCGACTGAAAAAGATATTGCCGTAGACTGGGACATTGCAAGAGAAACCACTTCTTACTTGGATTTAATATAACTCACAGGATCGAATAAAGAATTTGTTTATACGAGGCACTCTGTGGTAGGTTGTTTATTTAAGAGTGAAATACCAGAACTTGGACTTGCTATATTATTATATGCCCACGCTTAGCAAAAAAAGACATGGCTGATGCACAATGTTTCTGAACAATTTCTGTTAAGATGAGGCACCACGAAAGAATTGATATATAAATAATGCTTATTCCTTTATTTTTTTTTTAAATTATTATTATTTTCTAAGATCACTGCTTATATCCTAGAAGAAAAGTATGATTCTTATTTGATTTAATTAACAGCCAGACAAACAGATATAAAGGCAGACAGACATACAGACGGACAGGCGGACTGACTAACTGACTGACAAACTGATTGACACATATTTCTATGTATTGAAAGCCTGGACATCTACTGCATCACTAAGTGGTTTTGTAACAATGACTTTTGCTTTTCACTGCTGTTTTTCTGAAACTGATTTAAAACACACATATTATAAAACAATGACGTATACAAGATTTTGCAATCTAACATGCAAGTGATATGCTGCAATCATTTGCTCTTTCATCAGCAACCAGCCTGAGACAGTTGGAAGTGATCGGCCACACCTCACTGATTCATAGTCTTTTCGGCCCCATAACACCATTAACGTCCACAGAAAATTGGAACAGAATATTCACAATTAACTTTAATAAACTGGTGATAAAAAATATCAGAGACAATTCTTATTTCCCGTATTTGTGAAATTTGTTTGTCCTGTTGTTATAATTCTGTTTTTTCTTCTTTGTCAAAATGTTGAAGCATTCAGTTGTTCCGAATGTGAGTATTGGTTATGTATCAGACGAAATAATTTCAAAATTATTTCTTCTTAAATTATTGAAAGAATGTAATAGAAGGTAAAGCAGACCTGGAAAAGAGATAGATATGGTACATCAAACAACAGACAAATTTTGCATAGTCACATAGTAGGCAACAGGGGACCGCATCAACTAGATAAATCTAAACACTGTTATCGTCGGTGGTGAATGCCCCAACGACCACGCAATCACGGGAGACAGATATTTCCTGGGACATATAATCCTAAGATATATCTTGGCATGAGTAAATCATAATTTCTTTTCTCTTTTCCTGGGCAGTTCGGCACCTGAAAATAATATCGCTATCATACGCCTTTCGAGTAGTCTCGGCAGGCTTGAAAATAATCAATCTTTCCTTTTGTCTTTGGCATCTGCATCGATATCCAAGATTCTTCATTAAGTTAACTTTTAATGGTAGTGAGATTTAATTGTGTTCAATCCATTCGATAAACAGGCAAACTAAACGAAATCCAGTTATTCTTGGTCAACTGGTAGTCGGCTCACTGAAAATTGGTCAAAATCATTGTTACGTTCTATATACGTCTTTCGACCTCCTGGTGGAGGCTATCTCGTAAATCATTGTTAAGACACTTATTTTATTAGAAAATTGGGGTGTGACTGAATCAGGACAATCTTGGAGACCCAGAGTTATACATAATAATGGGATCGAGATATGGTCTCATCATGAATATTATTTTTGAATATTCGAACTCGTAAAAGGGTAAATATATGTTTCTCATTCTATCATTCGGTATTTATTATTGCTCTTGTTGTTGTTGTTGCTGTTCTTGTTTCTTTTTTATTGTTGTTGCTGTTGTTGTTATTGTTGTTTTGCCGTTGATGTTATTGATATTGATGTTGTTGATTGTGATGATGGTGAACAAATTTGTTCTGATGAAAAGCTAAAAGGGCCAGAAAAGTTGGCAATCGATCACTAAGTTAATTTCCTCTTTTTGTCCCGTTAACACGCTCTACCCTGCATTTCTAGACATTTCTAGAAACAGAGGATAATGACGACAACGATGATGATTTTGTGTTATTACCTTTATTGAACTATCTCACATTAAACCCCAACACAAATAAACAAACAAACAAATGCCAATTTTGAACACATGACAAAGAAACTTCAGCGTACTTTATGTCTCCGTCTGCTACCAGTGTTTGCATATACAATGTCAGACAATGCATACACCTAGGCCTGCCTGCATTTTCTATTGATCGCCTCAAGAAGCAAGTGTATATAAGCGCAAAATAAAAAAGTGTATGTCATACTTCACATTTTCTTGGAGGGGAGGGGGAAGGGGGGGGGGGGGGGGGAATGAGTGAAAATGCGTTTCTTACCCCCACTTAGGCTGGGACATTGTAATTATTAAAAGCTGAAGCAGAAAGATATTTTATAATGATAATGACTGAAAGAAAGAAACAAAATGAGATTTCTTTTGAAGTCATAACTTTTATTTCTGAAAAGGTTGTTCTCAGAAATAGACAGATATAACATAAAATGAAATAATGCATGATAATTGACAGACGTCATGCCCTTCGTGGTACTATCCCCCATCGCACGAGCCTGCTAAGCGGCATTATCATGCATCTATCAACCTACCTATCCATCTACCTACTTACATATCTATCTATCTATCTATCTATCTATCTATCTATCTATCTATCTATCTATCTATCTATCTATCTATCTATCT
>JBCEWB010114777.1:0-11693 GCA_039654565.1 Peronia peronii
TTCCATCCTCCGATGCAGGATCCGCGAGTCGATCCCGGCCTGTTTTCTCCATGAGCAGACGCCAAACCACAGAGCCACTGTGCCCCCCTCTCCTCCCCCAACGTATCTTATCGTGTTTGGCACAATATGGCCGTGATTATGTTGATCAATCAACCCAAAGGAAACACCCATCCACACAAACAACAAAGAACAAAAAGAGTGAATCGGAGTGGCATTTGACGCATTTGGGATCTTTTTGTACATGAAAAGTGTACTCCCATTCATCATGTCGCATCTGATGGGAATCAACAGTAGGAAAAAGACAGGAAATCATCATGTCAGATCAGGAGAAAGCCGACTTTAATATGTTCAGATTTTTTGTGCAACATTTGTTTTTGACATTGGGAGCCTGTGGATGTTATCGGTATCAAATACAACATAAATATAAAATATTTTTTAGGATCGAGGGAAAGAGGAGGGGGAAGGGGGGAGCAGAGGGTATAGGGGAGAAAGACCAAAGACCACGCCAAATGGCTCCCAAGTACTGTTGTCTGTAGAATAGAGCCCTTTGAGTAATAGGGCACACACGATGTAATACAGTGTGTAATCGGTTGGAAAACGCCCAAATTCCACTTTGTAATATGGGGTCTGTTTCGTGTCCGTCGGCTCTCGATACAGGCTCAGTCGAGGATAAACCGTCTATCTCCTGTTGGCAAGAACACGTTTGTTTGGGGACCGCTGCCCGCGAGCTGGAGTAAGACGGTCCGCCACGCTCGATGCCGACGATTTGTTTTGATGCAGGAGAGAAAAGGTTAAAGGTTATGTTATGGTTCACTTGGAATGGAATGTCGCCCCGTGTTACAAAAAAAGTCCCCGACACGGATTTAGCACAGATCTATCGAGTGCAGGTGACCAGTCTGATGTAGGGAAGCGTTCAGCAAGTCGCGTTTTCAACCTGACGGTGAATTGGCACTGACAGAAATAGGCCCAGCGCACAATTGTTGACTTAGTGGTGGTAACCGGATTAAAGAATCGAGTGGAGTGTGTTGGTAACGGGATTAGATCTGGAGGCCGTGCGTGAGGGTGACACATTGATCTTGTCCTGATAACGAGCAGCCTGCCCCATTATCCACGACCTTCTCCTGTGTCAGACGCTTTCTCAAAGCAAAGCAAGGCATCGGGGTGCTTTGAGGTAAGCAGTCATAAGGCAGTGAGGGAATTTATTAGGCTCTTATTTTATTCTTTGAACAATATTGTAAGTATTTTGTTTTTACAGTTCTTTCCTTTTGCTGTTGCTCTTTTTTTTATTATTGCTGTGTTCCACCTTTCTCAAAACATCTAACTTCGAAAGCATGCGACGATCCACACAGGCAGCCGCATATTTAGATATATCCGTCTTTCGTTAATTTCGCTGTACAATCTTTGATTATCCAGATTTATATACACGTTTTGATATTCCTTTTATAACTCGTCAACGTATCGCCCATATCGTATTATACTTTATACATACTTTAATTAATTTCCTTGACATGTCAACGTGCTCACAGTGCTAGGCACATTATAGCCGTAGTCGTGCTGATGTGTCGTTAAATCCCAATACAAACCAAAGCGAATCTTAGCCTTCGCCGTGGGTTATAAGTACGTCATTTTCTATGCCACATTGTCGTCATTCATCTTAGCATTGAGTGTAGGTAGCTGGTTGTTCTAAGATAGGAAGCAAGAAAATCAGTCAAACACGGCCCCTGCGATCCGGTTATTGAAAGCACACGAAATGAACTCTTGACTGAAAACGAACTATTGTTATAGTATTGATGCCACTTTCTAGTCCCAGATAGCCGTCAGCATGTGTCAGAAAGCGGAAAGATTTTGTATCGTAACTTTTAGTAATTCAACACTGGTTGAATCCTGAGCTACAATTGACAAGGATCCTGAAAATGAAGAACTGAATGATTAAGGCATTTTTGTTTTGTTTGCTAACATTTTAGCACGGATGGGTGGGAGCTGTTAATTACTTTGTGATATGATTATGAAATAAACAAGGCAGAATGATATTCTCTGTTTTTTTCAGATCATCAGTTCGACCTTAAGTAAGCATTGAACTTTTTCTAAAAGTCACCAACAGCAATTTGTCGTAGTTGTTTACAACTATATACGATACTGTGCCACAAACAGCTTACAGACAGAATGATTACTCGATGCTTACAGTTAGTGTATAGTAATCTAAATACGGATCTCAGGGAACGGAAAATTGAAGTGGTAACAGATATGTTGTACTATTTGTAACTCACATAAATGAGCTTATGGTATTGTCAGTGAAAGTCATTATCGTTCTAAAATTCCTTTGTGTTGAAGGAGAAAGCAACTGGCCAGGGAATCTGAATATTTCCACGCAAAACTTGATATGTTGCGGTATTTATGTATTTATGCGGGCGTATATTCCGTACAAGATTTGATATCCTGCTGTAGTGACGTTAGAGAATGGCAGATTGTACAATGTACACCTCTGCTTGTCTGGTCTGCATCCCAGCGTCCTCTTGCGGTCCTCAAAACATAGTGCGTGAGTCTCAGATAACATCTCCACTTTGCTGTGTCGGCCTCCTGGCGCTGGCTGTCCCGTCTTTGCACGACCTTTGTTACTGTGTGAATCTTCTCGAGTCCATCACCTGCAGTGCAACGGTTCTCTGCCATGCGGTTACGCCGTCCTGCTTCTTTGATCTTTATCTTCCACCCATTCTTTTCCCATCCAGCTTTGCGATTGTAACAAAATTGGTTCATTCATTCTTTCCCCATGACACAGACAAAGAACGAGATGGAGATGGAGAGCACTTAACCTCACACCGTCCTGACTACACTGTGCCAGTAAATACAGGAGCTCAGGCGCACCTTTGGATTGGCTGATAATGAACCTTTTTAGCGATTTTAACCCTTTTTTGAACGGTAATCTTTATTAAGGCACTTTATTGTCTTTTAGGAAGATATGCCATGCATCCAAATTCTGAGGGATTTGACTCTCTCAGTGCTCATTGTTTACAATTCGATTTTATCTGTTATGTGATCAAGCCTCACGAATTGGGAGACTGAAGACGGAAATCTGAACTACTGCGTTTTTACATGTACCACAGCTTAGAGAAATAGAGACTTGCCATTAGCTTTTGCAGGCACTTCTGTCTTAAGAAGCCTTCAGGAGGACAGATTTTCAGGTTAAGACTGTGGAATACATTATGAACTCATGGAAATTTTACAGTAATTATTAAGACATAACGGAAAACACATGGCTTGTTGGATATTCACTTACAAATATGATATCGTTTTAGACCCCACCAGCAATAACGAGCAATGATTGTATGCATCCTGCTTGGTCCGTGCAAATATAAGAAATAGGCTTGTTGCTTTTAGTGCCCTTCTGAGAAATGACATTTTGAGTTCGTAGTGGCTGCTTTTGTTGTTCCCGCACTTCATTAACATGATTGTTTTGATGTACTTTTTCCTTCCTCTCTTTTCTTTTGCCACGTTTTCACTCATTTTGCTCTCTTGATTGCTATCTGTACATTTACCTGGTCGTTTGTTTGTGCAGTGATGGGTGAAACATTCAAAACCCAATTTATATCCGTGTCTTAACGCTGTGCAACACATCCAATTATAATACTTTTTTTCGTCGACGGCCGAGGCGGCACTGAGGCTGTGTGAAAGCAGTTTCTGCGCCTCTGACAGTTCAAAGTCCGTCCACTCTCAGATGTTTCTTCCCAACTTTTGCGATAGCCGTCTCTCCATCTCTGTCCTTTGCAGCAATGTTTTGGTGAGACCAAATGTTCGTCATATGCCCGTACTACCTCAATTTTCTTTTCAAGGCTGTCCTAGTATAATATTGTACAGTACAGTGTTTCATAATACAGTCAGGATTTATCAGAACATATTTTAATTTTTACACATTCGGAAGTCTTGATTTCTCAACCTAAGGTCGAATCTAGGCGGTTCCTGCTATTTCTTTTTGAACATTCACTAGACGGATACACTGACTAGACTTGACCTAGACCTCATAAGTATCACTTACTGGAAGGGTAAGCATTTCTGAGGGGATACTGACGACCCATGCATACCCCGTGAGGGTCATCGAGTGGTCATTTTTGTGGATCCTGAGGCATGCTGACCCCCTCCCCTTTCCTTTGCCGTGTGTCTTACTAAGTGAAGAGATCAGGTTAGTGGTTTTTGTTACACTTATGTCGGCGGCACACGGGATCATGGGCAGTGATCTCTTTCAGGTGATCGTGGATATTAAGTACTGATACTTTTGCTTTATTTGATAACATTACTGTCTGTTTATGTTTGTAGTTTGTGCATGTCCATTTTGTATTACATTGGTCTTTCTAGTTCTTAAAATTCAGGACTCCTGACAACATAGAAAGCTTTAGAATCTCTTGGATTTTTCTTTTCTTCCAACGGCAATACCACCACCACCACCACCATCACCATCACCACCACCACCAACAACAACATAAAAACAACAACAGCAACAGCAACAAGAACAACAACAACCACCATCACAACAACAACCACACCCATCACCATCACCACCACCACAACAACAACCATATCAACAACAAGAACAACAACAACCACAACCACCACCACCACAGCAACAACAACAACGATAACCACAACAACAACACAGCAACAACAACAACAACATTGAACAACAACAGCGACTATGTTCCTTTGACACTTAGGACGAATCGTTACAATCTGAAAATCGTTTCAGAAGGCGGCAAGTCGCTCCTGACCTGACAAAATTCTCAGACCTTCAAAAATTTCCACTCCCCTTCCATGTGTCTCGACCGACACTCAATCTAGAAAGGAACAACAGTCTGGAGATACTTGAACTAGGCTTCTGACTTTTAATCTAGGAAAGTATCGAACACTGCAGTTGTCATCTGTTGCTTATCTCCCTTCTGAAGATGTCTGCAAGGCCAGTCTCTCTTGATCTAGCTATCCAAAATGACGACAGGCGACGACGGGTAACACCGTCAGAGGTAGATGCCTTAGACCAGTGGTTCTCAGAGTTTTTGGATTTCCGGCCACTGTCTTCTATCCCCCCCCCCTCCCGACGACTTTCTCACCGACCTCCAACGAGAGAATTCATTTCATATTTCTTTTGAGTATTCGTAAAACACGCCCCCCTAAGTTCTAAATTTTATCAGCTAGACTTAGTAAAGTTGACAGAAACGTTATAGTCTGACGGATTTTATGCGACTCAGAGAACAGCAATGTGCGACATAAGAGCAGATTATGTTGCACGTTTCACTTCACGGCATTGCCCCACTTTCTGACCACTCTACAGCCTTCCACCGCCCCCCCCCCTCCCCTAACCTGTCAGCATCCCCTAGGAACCTCTCATCATCCCTTAGGGGGAGGGCGGAGTACCCCCGACATAGCAGAGACCTTCTTGTTTCCGCTGTTCCGCTCTCTCAGCCTCTGCTTGGCTTTGTCTTTGTATCAGCAAGCCTCTTGTGACATCCTCTGTCTATCTCATTATGCAGGTGTGGACTGTGAAGCTCCACTCGATTTTGTTTGTTTTTTTAATCCAGTGACAATTATACATTGTATTTTAATACATGGAATTTATAAATTGTAGGACAATTTCTAAGAAATAAATAATATTTAAAAAAAAGAAGGTTATGTTTCTGACAGTGAAGGGGTTAATGTCACGGACAACATGTTTAGTGATCCACAGCCGTAATTACCCGGATGCCGCGATAAATACAAACGCTTATAGCCTTTCACGCTTTGAGAATCACATTATGCTGTCGATACCATGTCTGGCGCAGTAGAGCAGAAGCTGCTTTGATGTGTAATTAGTACAATACCAACACCGGGGCCAACAGCAGCAGCGGCAACAGCAACAGCAACAACAACTACAACCACAACAACAACTTAACACCAGCAGCAACTATACAACTTCTGTCATACGCAGAAAGCATTGTTGATTTTTACACGTTATTATACCGCTGGCTCCACAAACGCAAGACTTATCAGTCAACTCTCCTCCCAGGGTAAACATTATGTCGTGTTGGAAGTTTCTGGCCAGTATTGTGGACATTTTTATTTCGTTAAAAAAAAAAAAGAATAAATAAATAAATAAAATAAAAATCATCTCTCCTGCACGATTTGCAGGATAATGGCGGGCTATCACGTTGTCACAGATACAGTCGCCTCAGAATGAAGTTACTCTATCTACAGCATAAAACTGTTGTAGTTAGGACACTTTATTTCTGGAAAGACGATTGTCGTGTCATAAGGGGACTTAGATTGCAGCTACGGGACTGTTATCTGTCAAATTTGGACCTTTCGAATGACGACAATCCACTTCTCTCCACAACTTGTTTTATGCGTCTTTTCCTAAGCTGGTTTGGCTGTTAAGTTTGCCAAGATTTCTGATTGCTCCTTTCCCCGCGGGGGCCCGGGGTTTATAAGTTGGTTCTCTGCTCCCACCTGCAGGCGGTGTAAGCCCGCCATCGGTAGGGTGTCTCCCATGGAGTGCCATCCTCAACATTCCAGGAGAGACATCTCTTATCTCTCTCTCTCTCTCCTTACTCCTTTCTTCTGTCCCGTTCTCTTTCCTCTCTTCTTCTTGACGTGTAAACGTATCTTACCGTGTTCGACACAATATAGCCGTACTCGTGCTGATGTGTTGTTAATCGCCAACACAACAACATCATGTCCAAGTAATCAATCTTTTTGACGTGTAAACTCCCCGTGCTATGCACAATGTAGCCGTAATCGTGCTGATGTGGTGTTAAATCCCAGCACAAACAAACAAACAAACAAACAAACAATAACCCAATCTCACGATAATTCTCTGGCTGTGAATTAGTTCCTCGTATTATTTTTACCCTCTGTAGATAGACCGGAAGACGTAATTAAAAAGAAAAACAAACAAAACAAAAACATGAATTATTGCTATGGAAAACAAGTTATAGTGTGATATTAATATAATTATGTATATGCTCATCTGACTGCCTGCCTATTGATTTGGTTATTTGCCTGTCTGCCTGGCTGTTGGCAAGACTTCCAGTTATTAATTAATTAATTAATTAATTAATTTGTCGCCATGTTTGTCTTAACCTTATAGTAATGACAACGAAGGAATTGGGGCACAGAATCCATAACTCGATTTTCATCATGTCTCCTCAGACTTAAAGATTATCAGTACATTTTCTCTCTCTCAAATACTCGTGGACATTTTTATTCTAGTTTGAATGAACGTTCCATGATAGCGGGCTCGTGTCTTCGGGGATACCTTATACTTTTAACAACAAAGGAATTTGAGCCACACCCTCCCCCCCCCCTCCCCACCCCCCCAACCAATGAACTTCCCCTTCCGCCCCTTTTCCCCCTTTTTCCCCCATGCATATCATTTTGAGTGTAGTTCTTGATTCAACAAACCCTTCTCGAATCGACTAAACTGATAGCTGATTCCAGGCCGTTTTCCCCAGTCCAGCTGTCCTTGATATAACGTGCCATGACATGGTCACCTCGGTTCACAAGTGTTCCATCCCCACTCTCTGGAAAATCCAGCGTTAAGTGCATCAACAGATTATGCTCAACATAATTATACTGTGTTCCCTAATTTAGGTTGAGAATGTACCTGGACTACGCAAGCCACACTTTATGATTATGTTCATTGTGGGTCCTCTGTATTACATGTAAAATGAAAACTTCATTTCTCAACATTACAAAAAAGAGGAGATAGAACAATTGTGAACTGAGGCGACGATATATTTGGAAAGTCAAATAAGACCAGACTCGGCATGCCCGGCGTTATCTATAATAAATTTAATAAAAATTGTCAGTATGCCAAACTTCATGTCGTCATGATCTAAGGCCAGGGTGACATTGCCGTGAGTTAGGACCTTAAAAAAAGATATGACACGTTTGTTGTTTGTGAACTTAAGTGTTTAACAGGAAGACGTTTATGGTCTTTGATTTTGTCCTTGGTTTGTACATTTTAATATCTTCTTTATTATGTGGACGTGAGAGTTTTCCTCGCCTTTTTTTTTTCTTCTGCAGTCACATCTATTCTCTCTCACCTCCTCCTCTCTTTCTTCTTCCATATATTCCCTTTTCTGTCCTTTTCCCATTTTCTCATTATTTTTTCCCCTCTTTCTCCATCATCTCTTATTAATATTATTCTCCAATTCGTCACATTTTTACCCTCGTTGGGCCTCCCTCCCCCCCCACCCCCTTCCTCACTCCTTTCGCCCCATCAGAACTGTATACATATACATAGATACATACATATATATATATAATGCATCTCGTCAACTGTGAATGGAATTTCCTTTTGAAGACAAATAAAGCTTATGTTATGTTATGTAATATTATATGTCATGTCATATCATGTTATGTTACTTATCATATCTTATCTTATCTTATCTATCTTGTTTACATCTTACGTTGTCACAGTTTGCCCTGAGTTCAGTAGTGACTTCACACTGAAGGCGGCTTGTTAACTCGGATCTGCTTGTATGTTGTACAAGTGATGATCAAATTCAGAAGATCTCTTGTCCCCTTGATAAGCCACATCACAAGGAAATGAGGTAATTTAGGGATCGGTCACATGATCAAGAGATAGTTTTCGCTCACCCACATGTTTTGTGTACATGCTCTGCGTATGGCAGACAGTTCTTGGCCACTGATGAGCATTCAGAAATATTCACTTCATATAAATTTGAACCAAGGAGCTTTTACTATTATACTGGAGAGCGGACTGACGACATCACGCGTGCCGAATATGGACCCATGGCCATGAGGGCAAGAAACTTATTTAATGTTAAGACTTAACGCCGTTATTGTTATGTTACCACATGCAAAACTAAACGAAACTCACGTATAGCAATACTAAATCTAACCCCATGGCCATGGCGCCTGTACTGGCACGCTAGACACATTGTGTTTTGTTAAGGCAGCGTCATGAGTCCGCACTCCAGTGTAAATAGTTTTAGCTCCTTGGTTTGAAAAACTCACTTGTGAGCGATTTTTTCCATTGTGACCGAACTCGTAATACCTTATAAGATTAGGCCAAGCAGGTGTCTTTATGGTGTTTATATCATAACGAGTTCCCTCTTATTGGATCCGCGGAATCGACGAGGACAGTTGAATAAAAAAAAAAAATGTCTCCCTTCCTCTGGAACGACAGAAACGTGATTGTCAAACTTAACAAAAAGTTTCCAGTGTTCTTTATAAGACACACTCCTTGAAGTCGATTTTGTTTTGAATTTTCCAGATTTCTGTAGATATAGCATGTAAAGAAATGAGAAAATCAATACGACGAAATTTGAGATGTTTTCATCAGCAGAATTCAGTAATCTGTCACCAAAACGATTTTCACGTCCCAACATATCTGCGGAGCGTGGTTTCTGCTTTCTTTGAGACATAGTCAGGTTTAATAAATTTTCAAAAGAAAAAAAAAAGACAAACAGACAAACAAACAAACAAACAAAAGTGTCAATCAAAACAAGTTGGGACTGCCCGTTTTTTTTCTTTTTTTATATTTCTTTCCCTTCATTGCAGAAATTTTGCGAGTTGAATAACGTTATTTGATTCCTTTCTTGATATGGTTGAGCTCCTTTCATGGCCAGTAATTCTTTCCTCAGACAACTCGGCAATACTTTAGATTTCATTGCCTTTAGCACCACTGATGCGTGACACTCAGGAATATTGTTTATTATGCTGACTTACGTAAGTGGAAAGGTCGTCACTGGTTCAATGCTTTCTTTTTTTTTTTTTTTAGTTCTATTTTTCCTGTGTCTATTTCTTTGCTGCAGTAACAGCACAAAGAAAGTACCAGTTTCTAGATTCAATACGGAAATCCGATACAATTCAGAAGAGCATCTACATTACTTATTCGGTAACCTATTCCGTCTACGCAAACACCGATCTTTGATGGGGTACAAGAGCTTAATTTGGCTATCCTCACCTGTCCACGCATTGAATTTATTAATGACTGAATCCGATGTTTGAAAAGCAAGGCTTATGTGAAGTTTGAAAACAGGATAACACAGAGCTGGAGTTAGAAACAGTGTTCGCTGTGGACTTTGCAAAAACTGCAAAAGAAAATAAAATGTATTTCTCTTTACGGAAGTGTGATGAAGCTCTGTAAAAGGCTCATTATTGTAGACAGGTACGCTGGAGACTGGGAACAGCATAGGTAAGATATCGCACAGGTCGGAGGTAGTGTTCGCCATATGAATAGACAATGAGACTGGAAATATGTAAAAACTAATCGAGAACGTATAGAAATATTTTTTCTGCCATCAGCGATATACTTATCAAGTTCTGGTGCTATTTGTGATATTTTTGTCAATATCCATCTGAGTGTCAATATATCTGCGTCTCGTCAACTGTGATGGGAATTTCCCTTTCAAGACAGATAAATTTTCAGCTGATCTTATCTTATAATTTTCTCTTTTTCCATCTCTTTCCCTCCTCCGCGGGGGCCCGGGGTTTATAAGTTGGTTCTCTGCTCCCATCTGCAGGTGGTATAAGCCCGCCATTGGTGGGATGTCTCGCATGGAATGCCATCCTCGACATTCCAGGGGAGACATCTCTTCCCCTTCTCCTTGCTACTGTCTTCTGTCCCGCTTTCTTTCATCTCTTCTTCCAGACGTCTAAACGTATCTAACCGTGTTTGACACAATATAGCCGTAATCATGCTGATGTGTCGTTAAATCTCAACACAAACAAACAATCTCTTTCCCCACCCTCTTCCCCAACCCCCAGCCTACGAGATATTTCGAGTTCGGACATATAACCGAGGAAACATCACGCACACGTGACTTTGTTTATATGGTGTGACATGTCTGAAAGCTTATCATTGTCAAGAGTTGCCTGTCATGCGCAGAGCATGTAAACAGATCAGCGTGTGAGCGAAAATCCTCGGTCATGTGACTTTTCTCGAAATACCTCATTGCCTGGTTCTTTCGCCTCACTCACATTATTACAACGACAGTTCGCGATACTAACGTTAAATCAGAACAAATTAACCAACATTCGAGACCGCCTCCTCCTCCCCTTCCTCTCTCTTTCTCTCTCTCTCTATCCTCTCGCAGTCTTGTCTGGCCGTCGTGACAGAGGCAAAGGTTTGGGAAAAGGTGGAGCCAAGAGTCACCGCAAAGACATGCGTCTACTGACGGAACGTCAACCGGCCTTATGCGCATGTGCGGGAACGGCAATCAGTTGTATTTATATGGGAAACCAGATCAAACATGACATTTTTGTTGTTGTTGTTGTTGTTTTTAATGCAAAGATCTAGATTTAGATCGATCTAAATAAGTTATTATTATTATATATACCCCAATCCTAACCCTAACCCTATAGTTCACGTGGTATGACGTCATAGGCATGCGCAATAGCCCGGCTGACCTTCTGTCTGTAGACGCAAATAAATTGTTGCGTGACAACATACCAAGCCCGCTATCCGTCATCTTGCTCGCCGAGGTGGTATTACTGTCAATAATAAGCTATAGAAACAGTATAGATTGCACCCTGTTCAATTGTCCTGCCCAGGATATAGCAGATACATGTATCTGCTATTGCAATTGTTTTGTATTTCTTAAGCCTTTCAATCCAAAGAAAGTAGGATTATCTTGACTTTTAGAAGTTGCCAATTTTTGCTGAGAAATTTTGTGGGTAGAAATTTGGAATTTGGAAATTTTGCC
>JBCEWB010114787.1:0-11692 GCA_039654565.1 Peronia peronii
CGATGCAGAACCCGCGAGTCGATCCCGGCCCGTTTGCTCCGTGAGCAGACGCCATACCACAGAGCCACTGCGTCCCCAATATATAAAGAGAGTTTCACCTGTTGGATATATACGGGCGGCGCACTTGTAGAGTTAAAAGCCACACGGGTACACACGTACCGACACACTGTAAGGTACACAGGGAGCGACACACTGCAGGCATCTCTATACACACGTTCAAAAGCCAAAACAAGCACAGAGTCAAAGAGATGCCCAAAGTGTTGTGCAAATATCGGGCGGAGATGTCAAGGAGGAGGAAGGAGGAGGGGGAGGGGCTGCAGGGGAAGGGGAGGGGGGGGGCGAGAGGAAGAGCAAAAATCCAATTCCTCTACTGCTGCTGCCTGCAGAAAGAGAGAAAAGACGGGGAAGAAGACAGGCCGGTAGATATTTTGTCGATCTGTGACCGTAACACGCTTTTCACACTGAACCGAATGGGGGACAGGGATTTCTAGTGTTGGTATTTATCATCATCATCATCATTCTTCTTCTATTTCTTGGTATCATGATTGTTATTATTATTATTATTGTTGTTGTTGATGTTATTGTTGTTGTTGTTATTGTTGTTGTTGTTATTGATGTTATTATTGTTGTTGTTGTTGTTGTTGTTGTTGCTGTTGTTTTTGTTATATATCATTACCAATTTTAAGTCGTCCTATATCTGGTCATCACTTCATGTTCGTGCATTTAGACATGAACTGCATATGTGAGAAGCAGATCTGACGGACTGCCCAGCACAGGTGCCACTCCTGAGCTCAAACTCAACTGACCACTCCCGCCTCATGTGGTGATCTCCCTTTACCCACCTTCCTGAGTTGGTTCCCTGGAAACGCAAACGGATTTTATACTCTAAAAATACTTTCAGGATTTATCCTCAGCGAAAATCCTCTTTTTTTTTCCAAAAATATTAAAAATCGTATGAGAATGGTTGGTATCTCGGGTTTGGGTAGCTCATCAGAACATGAGAAGTAATGGAAACAGTTTGTTTAACCCTAAAATGGCGAGACAAGAAGATCTGAGGAACCGCCAAGGTGTCCATTGTAAAGTATCATTGCATCTTCCATAAGGTAATGATTACTGTCTCGTGGTGAAATGCACAATAAATAGGCCCAATCGTAAGCAACTAATGTAAGCGAACCCTGTCTCTATCTACAGCTGATAACTCTGCGAACGTTATGGTAAAGATGATTTCATAATTCAAGATATAAAACAATGATTATCAGTTGTGTGATATTGTACGAATTCAATATCTCTCACATGACGATATGATAATTAAGGACTATCGCGTGAAGTCTGACCACCTATGAAGAGCACAAGTGATATTTGAACATGACAATAAATTTCGGCACTGTAAGTTTAGTGAGCACTGCCTTATCAGCCGTGTCTTAAACTGACAGGCCGACCTTGAGGAAGTGAGAGGAACAAGCCTGCACTTCTTACACATACATGTAATTGTTTACTCATCATGTCTGCTAGTCTCACTTGGCCTGTCCCAACTGCTTGTGTTAAGACATTGGCAAGGGTTAATTTAACTTAAAGTTGTGAATCCATGCAAACTGATCTGAGGAGTTCTGGTTTTATACACGTACAAACATTTTGCTCTTTGCTTTGTCAGTTTGTTTGTTTGTTTGTTGTTTTTGGGCGTTTGAGACCCCTTTGATTTTCTATATTTTTGAAACTATCAATATTATGAGCTGGTTATGTCAGTTTATGTTTTAAACCTTTCAGCGCCAGAAGATCGAGATCTATTGTATGCCCATGCTGTTAATCTACGGCACAAAACCAAAATTAATGCCCATATCTATAGTAAGAGTTTGTTTTTTCAAGAAACAAAGAAATAGAAAGTGGATGTGATAGTTTGAAATAATTGATTTCCTAATTTATCAGTCCTAAAGCCCAGTATGCGAGTAGTCAAGATATCTTGTGGGTGCGATAGATGCGTTGCCGACATGTACATAGTCTATATCAGTCATATTATTGATGTCTTATAGCTAGGTTCACTTCTCAATGCAATAAAGAACAGTGAACTTAATGTACCCTGTCTTTAATTTCCACAAGTGACAACTAGAGAACAGGATCAAAATATAATTAATGGGATAACTGGGGGAAGGGACCGGGGGGGGGGGGGTGGAGGAAAAGATTTTTCTTTTTTCTATAGTGCGAACACTTAATACATGTACATTGGAAGCGCGATCTCTAATGATGATAATGATTGTTTCTGTCTCGGGAAATCCATGTCCAAAACAGTTTAATAGGCTGTAAATTAAATTTATAACTTAAATAACTGATTGCGAATTTCTTCTTTATTCCTTGATAAAAAATCTGCCACTTTGCTGCATGCACGCATATGAAGTACCAGGTCCCTTATAGATATTAGAGCACAGAAAAAAAAAATAAACAAAGATAAACACAAATCAATACAAAAGCGGAATCCATTTTATAACCATTAAGTAAGAGATTTAGTCAAAACAGGCGTTTATGCTGTTCAAGTTCTCTACCGAAAAGCTTAGTCCACCCGCACAATGTGTTTGTCATATCAGTGTGATCGAACATAGCGGAGACCTTATGTCTTGTGCGTAGTGGTTAGTAACGGGTGTAACAATTTCAGTTGTTGGCCTAACTGACACGGTTGGTATTGTAGATATTTATTCTACATCAGTACCAGTGATTAACCTTTGTTTTTTAATTTTTTTAAATTTCAGACTGAGATTCCAGATGTTTCAGATGTTTTTTATCTGATTTTATCTGGAATTTTAAGGAGTCTTTGGTGAGATCGCCGACCAAGCATTTTCTACCTGGGAGACTTCTAGATCTATTTTAAACCAAAGTGAGCTAAGTGAGAGAGACAGACATAAGCATGGGTAGTTCTACATCAATCCAAGAAACCCTTCCTGGATGTGCGAACATTGATAAGAGAAGTTGAGCTGTTACTGACCACGCAAGACTTTGGGGTTCTTCCATACACTTCACTGACCGCCCATTTTTGAATAAGGTGTAGAGTTGTAGGGGGAGAAAGTAATTTGCTCTTAGCATTGGATGGCTCTGTCGTGATGTATAGACTTCCTGTTAATTTTATCGGTCTACTAGTCCACATTATGGATGTAGCACATAACAATGTCGAGTTTCCCCACTCGATGAGTGCAAGTTCCTCAGAAAGTTCCCTTAGTGAGCCACTTTTAACACCAGCAACGTATAAATCTCATTGCTCTGCAGAAAGAATGAATGACTGTCAAAGCTTACCTAGAGACCTGAACACAATATCGGGAGGACTGGTCAATCAGGAGACTTTAGCCCACCCACCTTCGCCCTCAATTTTAACTTCGAGTAGCCCCAAACCTCTTTTGTTTACCAATACTGGTACAGAAAGACCAAGGCTGGCTACTCGCTACTCACACAGGGATGATGTTCCAGGACCGTCATCTCGGAGTCATTTCGACCTAAGTCAGGCCCTCACCTGGCACTATTCCTCCGCTCCCAGCAGACTGGACACCTTCAATAACTGGACGCTGGACCACATACAGCCACGTGAGAGGCTGGTGGCCTCTGGGCTCTATTACGCAGGTGAGAGAGATTTCTACGGTTATGGTCTGTTTACGTCTTTCAGCCACAAGGCGGTTATCTCGTTATATTTCTAACCACCGTCATGCAGAATAATTAATCGTAAGGAATATGAGGAGGGCGGAAGAGAGAGAGAGAGAGAGAGAGAGAGAGAGAGAGAGAGAGAGAGAGAGAAGGATGTGCGTATTTCTCCATAACGAAAGGGGGCTGTTTTTTAAAGACTTTATTACTTCCCTTTGACAGACGCAAGTTAGCAGTAAAAATGGAAAAATTACTTTTTGCGCTCTTTGCTTGAACTATTTACGAGAAAATCCCTGGTATAAAGAAAATGTTTTCTTCTTATAATAATATATATATTTTTTTAATCATTATTTTCTTTCTTTCTTTCTTTCTTTCTTTCCTTCTTTCTTGATTTTGTGATTAATCTTTCAAAGGCTAAGAAGGAACATGATTTTTTTTTCTTATTTACAATGCTTGTTCAACTTTTTATGTTGTCTGACCAAAGTAATAAGTCTGGTCAAAAGCACTCGGCATAATTATTTGTGTTCAATTATGGTAACCTTTGCAATAGCACTGACTCGAGTTGAACAGTTACATTTAACCTGATGTTATCAGCTGTAATTTAAGAATAGTAGGTCATGGGAAATGCTGAGTCATTAAGCATGTGCTTGCATAAGAAGACAACAATCTTTGAATATTTTTTAATTTGTCTAATATCAGTATGTCGTTGGAAAACAACAACAACAACAACAACAACAACAACAATAACAACAACAGCACTATCCGCTGTGACATAGCATCACATGATCAGATTTTGTCGATTCAGAACTGCGTGTTGGCAGAATTAATGACGTTCTGAATCAGACGGCACGTGACAGTTAACTCTATGTAGGTTTTGTTTTTCCTAAAAACCCTATCAGGTCGGTCTTTCTGCGCAGATTTTGATCAGATTTGATCAATAAAATGTCTCACCACGGTCTGACTAAATGAAGTGATGGCTGTTTCTGAAAGATGTGGGAAATTTCATTGATATCGATAAACGTAATTACAGCAAAAAGATGGGATTTTCCATGCTGATCATAAAATAACCTACAGAAGACGAAGTGCAATCAGAGAATGACTATGATCACTTTGTGCAATTAGTTTATCTCTCCAGAGAACAACCCAAGTGTACAGAAACACTCACTCTCTTCTCGCCAAATGCTCATCTACAAATGTACACAATGTAAGCATTTTCAGCAGACACATGTGCCAACACAACCATTTACCGAGAGTTTGAAAGAATTCTTTGTGAGTAGTTTTGTTTGTTTGTTTTGTTTTGTTTCGTTTCGTCTTTTTCATGTTCTTTATCCTTATCATATGATCGCCTTCTACTTCTTCTTTTTCTCTTTCTTTATCCCTCCTCCTTCTCGTCCTCCTTACTTTTCACTTTTTCTTTTCGTTACTGGACTACAAATATGTTTGTTATTGTTATTACTAGTGTTGTCACCCAGTCTTACATTAGTGTGACCTTGCACATGTGGACAAAAGGGCAAGAAGTGACATGCTCAGATCCAGGAAAGACCACGAGGTTATGCAGCAGGAAACATGGTAGCGATGCTGATAGAAAAGCTCAGTAATTGTGACAATATATTTGTTTTTGACAACAGGAGAGGGAGGAGGGGGGAATCAATAGAGAGAAGAAAAAAGACAGAGCGAGAGAGAGAAACATAAATAGACAAACACAGTAACTGACGTAGGAGAAGAATGGGACAGAGAGAGGAGAGAGAGAGATAGATAGACAGATGGATAGATAGACTGACAGATAGATAGATAGATAGATAGATAGATAGATAGATAGATAGATAGACAAATAGACGGACAGACAGACAGAGGGACAGACAAATAGACAGACAGACTAACCACTCTTTTGTTCCTGTGCAGGTCACTGAAATTCAGACAAACAGTGGAGGCAAACGAACTATTTGCTGTTCGTCGTTCAAGTTACTTCGAATTCGGCAAACAGGCAAACAGACAGGTAGACACAAAGACAGACAAACCACTTCTTTGTCCGTTGTTCAAGTTATTCGAACACGGGCAGACAGACAGGCAAGCTGACAATCCTGTTCTCCCCTGCACAGGTTATGCGGATTGCGCCCGCTGTTTCTACTGTGGCCTAGGACTGCGAGGCTGGCAAATTGATGATGACCCTCATCATTTGCACGCTCTGCACCGCTCCTCCTGTCCCTTCATCCGCCTGACCTGTGGTCAAGAGTTTGTGGACCGGATACAGCTGGAGGCCAGGGTGAGTTAGTGAGTCAGTGCTCTTGTTCGTTTGTTTGTTTGTGTTGGGGTTTAACGGTACATCAGCACGATCACGGCTATATTGTGCCACACATGGTAAGATATGTTTACAAGAAGAGAGGAAAGAGAGCGGGACAGAAGACAGGAGCAAAGAGAAAGAGAGAGAGAAGAGATGTCAGCCCTAGAATGTCGAGGATGGCATTCCATGGGAGATATCCCACCGATGGCGGGCTTTCACCCCCTGCAGGTGGGAGCAAAGAACCTATTTATATATACCCCTGGCCGCCGCGGGGGAGTGCTCTGTGTGAGCTCAGGCGTTTTTTTTTTTTATCACTAAGTCCCAGAGCTGTTTGATAAACTTGGATAGTTTTTATCGCTTTTTCTCTTTTTAGTCTTCGGAAAGTCGGACTGCAGACTGAGAGCATCTTCTTCCACATACAGGAACACATACACGCACACAAACATACGCATGTACGCATATACATGTGATAAACAGGGTGAACCATAAGTAGGCCAACAGTTGTTTAACTATTTGTGTGGTAACTTTAGGTCAAAATCATAATTAGCCAAGCATTTTACTAAACCAATTCAAAACCATTTTGAACATTTACAAAATTAAACATTTTAAAATTGTCAGTAAAGTGTTAAAACTAATTTGACTGTAACTAAGAAATTTAATTGTAATCATATGTTTTTTAAAAAATGTAATATATTATGTTGAGATATCTATATAGTGATGTATTCTGAGATTATCATCTTTATTTTATTCTTTATATCTCTATATCATAATCTATCACAAAACTGTCAATGAAAAAAAGTCAGCACTTTGGCCATTCAACTTTTGCCCTTACGACTGGATTTAACAAAATCCCAACCGTACCTTTAAAGGCCTCCTAATCTGTACTTTCTTATCTAGAGACATAAAACTTTATGGATTCCTCAAATCTGATGCAATATGCATGTGAGTATTGTTATCTTGGGTCAAGTTAAAACATCTGCTCACCATGGGCACGTGCATTATCACTACCCCATTCCTTACGATGTGACATTTGTCACAGCCCGATTTTATTGTACCTTAATTATGTATATTATAATACAAAGGGGACACTGTCCACGGATAATGTGGCATGGAATGTTAGAAACCCCAATTTCTTAAGAAAAAAATACAACTTCCCTCTTCCCCGAACGATGTAGCATTTGCCAAACCTCTACTTTTCATAAGTTGAGGTATTACAAACCCCACATTGCAATCAAATAGTACAGTTTTGCACTGTACAAGGAAGGTTAACCTCAAATGAAGTCAGGTGTTTGTTCCGTTTCTTATCGTGTTTGACGTCAGTCTTTTTTAGAAATCTATCAAGTCTCGGTCGTGGTGAACGTCCCAGTCGTTTAACATTGCCAGTTATCTCGTAGTAGAGGCCAGAGTATTCAGTTCTTCTGTTTCTGTTGTGGACCTACCACACCCTTTCTGTGAGCAATAAATTAATGTCATATTATATCACACATGCACACACACACGCACATACACACACAAACGATGACCATTCGTATTACGAAGATTGTTTAGGAAAAAGAACATTCCAGAATTGCCGATCTATGAAAATATCCTGTGTTCTGAAAGTGTTTTTCTTGCCGTCAGAGGTCAGTGCGACCAGGATATTGTCGTAGACTATTAACACAAAAGACCCGAAAGTCTCCACTGTATCGTCCATTGCATAATTCATTTGTTACTCCTCCTTTCGACATTGCCATTTCACATGTTTTTCTATACTTCTTTCTATACAAAGAAGAGAGATGAGTGGGTGTAGAGCTGTCATTTAATAGAGAAAAGAGGGAAAAACAAACAAAAATAACAACAATATTAACAATGAACATACACATAGAGACACATATCGTTATTATTCTGATAAAACCTCATAACTTTAAAATTATACCCTTTTCATTTTTTCTGGCCCAGTCCGTAGCACATAAAGCAATACATATGCCAATGAAACAACAAAGTTGAACAATTACTTTAAAGTCTCCTTTTTTTTAAAAATAAAATAAAACCCCATAATAACAACGAGATACAAGGCGGGAACAGTTTTTTGTCTCTCCTGAAAATTTCAGGTCATAGAAGTTATGAGGTTTTATCAGACAATAACGACGTACTGTGCAGCTGGTTATTGGAGTAAAAGTAACTGACCGAACACACAGAAAGACAGGCTAATTGTCCAGAATTTGAATTGAAAAGGCCCGAAATTTTTGTTTCCACGTGAAAATTCAGAATGTCCAAATTTAGTCAGTTTGGCTGTTCCTTGAACCGCTCAGAGAGATAAGGTAAAAATACAATAAGATAAGGTAAGCTGAGCTAAGGTAATGAAGGTAAGGTAAAGTACAGTAAGGTAAGGCATGACAATATAGAATAAGATACCATAGGTAAGATAAGGTAAGGAAAGCTTAAGTAAAAACTATGATAGATAGGATAGGTAAAATGGGAGAACATAGATTAGAAATTTTAAGATAACATAGGTAAGATAAGATAAGGTAAGGTAAGACAATGAAAGGTAGGGTAAGACAAGGGAAGGTAAGATAAGTAAGGTTTGATAAGGTAAGATAAGATAACGTAAGGGATGATAAGATAGGGTAAAGTAAGGTATGGTAAGATAAGATAAGATAACATGGGTGTCAAGATAGGATAGGTAAGATGAGACAAGGTCAGGTAAGATAAGATATCATAGGTAAGATTAGATAAGGTAAGGTAAGACAAGGTGAGATAAGATAAGGTAAAATAAGATGCTACATGGCATATTGTTTCATATGACATAGACCTAGTTAAGAATAAATCCATCAATCACTAACAACCAATCACTCCTCAAGGATAGAACCCTGTTTTATTTCATCCAAATGTATCATTAGAATCAAATCAACTGTCCATAGGCTTAAATTATACCTTTTCTAACAGACAGAGAATTAGGGAGCTCATAGTAAGAGTCGTAGCAATGAAGATTGTTTTTTGACAAACCTTGTTATTTCCCTTTGCCAGGCATAAGGGGTGTTGAACAAGCAGCATACAGAGGGAATAAATGACTTTTATAGTCTTTGTCTGAAATGTAAGCTTACACTACAAAAGATAGCAAAAAAAAAAATCCATTGTATAAGGGAACTGTTTTCTTCATATCGTAATAATTTTGGCAAAAACCATATGAACAGTTTTTCAAATGACAGGAAGAAAATTGAGTTCTTCCTTCTTTACACTGTTTCTTTAACAACCCTTGTGTCTGGTAAAGGGAAGTAATAGCGCTGGTAAAAAAAAAAAAAACAAACCATGCAGAGAGTATAAACATAGCCATGCATACACCCGTACAAAAATAGGACATCCCTCCATCACCGTGTATGGAGCAACAAGAATCGAGTTGGCTTACAGGCACTCAGTTCAAGGCTTGAGCCAGTGTTTTGAAAGAGCGAGTCGTGTTGCTGTGCGTATTTTTCGGATAAAAACAATTTTCGGTTGTTTACTTTTCAGTTGTTATCTCATTGCTGGACTGAATCGAAGCCATAAGAGTTTAAATATTTATTTATTTATTTGTTTATTTATTTATTTGTTTATTTATTTATTTATTTGGGACGTGACACAATGGAATCAGATGCTCGTCATACCGTTTTTCAACAGTGAATGAATTTTTAACACATTTCTTTTTTTGTTTCTTCACCGAGTCTTTCTACATCAGTCTAAAAATGCATTTCAAAGCTAAATTTGCTGAAATAGATTGAGTAAAATCTCAAAAATTGTAACTTAGTGGCATGGACTGCTAAGGATTAACAAGGATTTACAAAAATGATCGGCCACTTTCTCAGTAACTTCAGCTGCAGCAACGGGTCACCCCCATCGTCTTTAATTGTCAGTATCTCAACTTCTATCTCAGGTAGAACAAAAATTTTTCCACACACAGAAGGGGAAATGAATAATTTTTACAGTGATGCCAATAACTCCATATGCTCAAAATTTGACGAACGCGATTTCATTGTGTTGCATCTCATTTATTCATCTATTTATCAAGTTATCTGCTTTTTATATTTTTATCCATTTATTTGTCATTTATTTATCCATTTATTATTTGTTTATTTATATATACAGTTATTTATTTATCCATTTATTTGTCTATTATTTATCCAGTTATTTATGTATTTATTTATTTATCCAGTTATTTATTTATTTATTTATCCAGTTATTTATTTATTGTTTTCAGTTTTTGGTGAATGGATCCAATGTTACAAATTTGTCTGCAATATTTCGAAATAGAGCGTTCGACAGTTTTCGATTCTGATCAGAAGGTTTGTGGCAGATGTAGATCTACAGCACAGATAGATATAGAATACTTTCATCCTTGTGCTGACTCACATAAGACTTACAGTTCTTCACTGGGTGGGGAAGGTTTTGGGAATGTCAGGGGGCGGAAGTGAGCGGGCAGGAGAGGCTTATATCTACAACTGATAAACATATAATATAATATGGGCTTGTACATTTCGTTATATATTGTGCTCAATAATACCTTCGTTATAAATTATAGCTCTGGCTCGAGTCCAGTATTTCTAGAACAAGAGTTTTATTAGATCTGATTTAAGAAAAGAAGGTTAAAATTCAGAGTTGTTGGGTACACATAAACTAAGATAAAATTGTCAGGTTAAAAAAAAAAATGTGTTAGCCTCACACTATGGAAAAGACACTGCCTGGTGTGAGATGGCATCAAGTGATCACATTTTGCTGAGTCAGAACTGCGTGACAGCAGAGTCAATGGGATCTTGAGTCAGGCGGCACTGACTCTCCGTTAACTCTGTGTGGGTGTTTTCATACACAGAAAATCGGGACGACCTTTCGGCGCAAATTTTCATTCAAACTTGATAAATAAAATATTTCACCACAGTCTGACGAGATGTAGTAATATCTGTTTCGTTCTGAAAGGTGTGGAAAAACCGATTACAGTTTATATGACTTAAATTTCATTGATGTCGATAAAGATAACTAAATGAATGTAAACGATTTATTATAAAAAGAGTTATTCTTCCTGATCAGTTCGAATTTCCATATAAATTTAATTTAAAAACATGACGTCATTTCTTAAAAAATCAGTAGCATGAATAAATTTTACCACAGATGATGAAATTGACACGCAATGTCTTTTGTTTAAGGAGAAACGAGAATTCATGTCCGATACCGGTATCTCCCACTGTATTATAATCGGTTTCCAGAATATCCAAACAAGAATGGCCTTTTTAACCTAGCTTGTAAACCTAGCTTGATTACTGGTGTCGGGTTTTCCAATGCCCCAGAGAGATACGATACTTTCTATTCTAACGAAATTTCCATTTATACGTGACACATAAATATACGAACAATTCACATATTGATATATTAATCAGACAATAGAATACACACATAAAACATACAAAATGTGGTATCGAATCTCTACTTTACAAGAAAGTAATATCGGTTTTTCCCGATAATCCTTACTATGTTTCCATAACCACAACAGGCCGGTTTCTATTTTCGGGACTGTAAATGTAATGCCATCACTTTTCAGGAACCGGAGAACTTAGGTGGATCTATAGATAGTATGTAGGCCTATATAAAACAGAGACCACATTCTCATAGCTGTCTGTCTAATTCAGAATCTTATCGAGAAACAATCATGGGTGCTAAAATGTCGTGTTTGAAGAATTCAAGGTGAGTATGCCGAGCATAAAATAGACTCTTTATGTGTATGTATGTATGTATGTATGTATGTATGTATGTATGTATGTATGTATGTATGTATCTATCTATCTATCTATCTAT